>VWPU01007541.1:0-49119 GCA_013398955.1 Callaeas wilsoni
GGCACCAACGGCCCCAACGGCCCGAACGGCCCGAACGGCCCGGCCGCCGCTCCCCGGCCCCGCCGAGCCCTTCCCAGCCCAGCTCCGGGCACCCGTGAGCCCGCCATGTGCCCGGCCGGTGCAGCGCCGGGGATGCTGCGCGGCGGGGCGGGTCCTGATGCACAACCATCTTAGAGAAGTGCCAGGGGACGGAAAGCTCGCAAGTGGAACCCCCGTCTCGGCACTCCCCGTGATCCTGCACCACCCTGGAGCACGGGTGACAGAACACGAATGTGTCAAGATGCTACAGAAGGGCTGTCGGTAATGTGACTCCTGGAGCATCAGGGCTCAAAAGCTCCCTTGCTGTCACGCTCCTGAAGGTCCAAGACACAGCGCACAACCCCCTTCGCCATGCCCCGGCGGACAGCAGAGGAGCAGCCTCCATTTACTCTCTGGCACGGACCAAGAGCTTACGCCCCGGAATTCTCTTTCCCCAGTACCAAGCGGAGCAGCGGCAGCCCCCGCGCACCCCCCGCCCTGGGGGTCAGCTCCGATGTGTTCTCCTTGACAGAGTTCTCAGCCAGTGTCAATAATGGCATTAACTGGGGACTCTGCAAAACTCGAGTGTGACAGGAGACCTCCTTTATCAAAGCAGTTCTTAAAAATAGTAAGAGATCAAACCCGAGTGAAAAAGCTACACCAGACTATATCTTAAAAATACGAGAGAAACAATTTAAGAGATGTCTTATGAGGAAATACATACTTATCAGCATGGTTAGTTTAAATCTTCACAATGATTGCAGTATTGCCAGAAAGCAGTAAATGTAAAGGATAAAACAGAATAAACCTATCTGCCTTTTGAACGTCTGATTCCAGTAGTCTGTACTGCTACAGTACATCCTCTAAATCATTTGCTGTAGAACAAGAGCAGAAATAACATATCACTCACTAATTACTCCGTGTCACACTGCTCAGCTAATAGATTCCGTTTCAGGCCAGAAATAAGCCATCTCATTCCATTTTAACATCTGCTTTCCTGAATTATTTTTCCCAGTTTATTGAAATAGGTATCCTACACTATTAAGGAATAACATGTCAGCAAAATGTACCTATATCCATCTTTTTGGACTGGGCACCATATTGATTCAATAACATTAAAGTTTACTAGATGCAAAGAACTGGGGAAATTAATATAGATTGAAAAACTCAGATTGTCTTGTCTCTAAGGAATGACCAAGCCCTACATTAGGCAATGAAATGTCAACAGCTAAATATATTTTTTCTTAAAATTAAAGGAATTGTGAACCAAAGTATTAGAGGCACTAGTATTATCCAGCATTACTGAAACTCTTCGGTCTGCACATCATAAAACATAGGAATCTTTTTGTACTCTGTTCCAGTGAGTTTCAGAGGCTCAGTTTTACTCTAATAACTATTATGCCTATTTTTAAAATCAGCAATCTCATGCAGCCCAGCCTGACTTGGATGGAACAGTGGATCCTCACCCGCACTGAAAATCAAACTGTTTCCAAGATGCAAGAGGGTCAATATTCTGACTCATGGACATGTAAACCCGAGAGCTACACACTGATCCCAGGTAAAATAATGGAAGGGTCCCTCCGTCCTCCAGTGAATACGAAGTGCTGAATGAGGACAGCCCGGTCTGCCACAGGCCTGGACACCTGCCCCAGAGTGGGGGTCCGGGTGGGCAGGGCGCTGGCCTGGCACAGGGACCACCACAGCCCTGGCAGTGCTACATCACAGGAACTGGAGAAGAACTAATGCATCTAATGGGCATAAAAACTTCTCTTCTAGAAAGCAGATATCTGCACATATTGGTGACGAAATGGTACAAAAACACCTGCAGCCACTTCTGATATTTACAATAGCAGGGAAATGTTAGTGATAGTTCAAAGAGTACTGAAAAATTATCCAGGGAGCAAACAAGCTAATGTAGAATATGAAGCTTCCACATTTCAGCTTATTTAGCTTCTGAAAGAAAAAAAACCTGGCAAGAGACTGGATTACTTTGAAAAGGTACTTAAATATAGGAAAGAGATCTCGATAGTATGACCTTTTCAACCTGGCTGGCAAAGGCAATGGTGTCCATTTGCTGGAAACTGGAGCAAGACAAACCTAATGTTGACATTTCCTGACTGTGAGGGCAACTAAACATTTAAATAGTTTATATCAGCAGAGATAGTGGGTATACCTTTGCTTGGGTTTTAAACATGAGATTAGATATACTTCTTAAAAACAGGTTTTAACTCAGGATTAGAAGAAATCCAATTGTATGTGTCAGGTGGTTACTGAAATACTTGAGTTGGTTCCACGGGAGAAACGAGGGAATGGCACTGGTGGTTCTGAATATGGGTGGCTGAACATTGTCAAGTGTGGGCTCATCTCACAGACTATTCAGCACTGAGAGTGCTCCTCAGTTTATAATTTCTTATTTCTCTGGAAAGGCAGCTTTATCTGTATGGCTGATCTTTGTAATGGTGTAATCAGTAATACTTATTTCCCAGAGCACAACAGGAAGAAAACCACCTTGAAAATAAGATGTCATGAAGATGATAAAACTGTAAATCATATAACACAAAAAAATTCCAAACTTTAAAAATATTGCCTAAACATACTTGCTAAGTTCTTTTTTAAAATTGTCATGCAGAACTCTGGGGAAAAAATAAAATATGATAGGAGGCAAGATTGTAATTGTTAACAGTACAGAAACTCTGTAGAGGGCAGTTCTTCAGCACAAGGTGTTTGGTTTGGGTTTTTTTTTTTTGTGTTGCTAAAAGGGATTTCAGTTTGGCCCACTGGAGAATTCCTGAAAAGTAGCAAGCCATCCCCTTCTTTTCTAGTTTGGGTGTAGGGTGGACCACAGCATGACACAACTTTGGCACGACTTGGATAGCTCCCTGGGGCTGCTGAAACTTCCAGAGGGGCCTGCCCAGTCTCGTTTCAAAGCAGCTTTTGAATTGCAGGAGACGTACGCATCAGGCTCAAATCTGCTTCTTTATCTTCGGCTAAGTTTAAACTGGAATTAGAAGATACACAATAAACTCAGGAAGGAACAACTTCAAAAATATTGTGACTGAAAAATACTTTCTACTTCACTGTACAAAATACCAAGACACATGTTTTCATGAGAAAAATACATACAAAAGACTTCCCACTAAAAATGAAAAAGAAAATGTCTGTCGTTGTGAGAGTAGAAAGACTACAGAAACAGTTCTTGTGTTTGGGAGTTTGCCAAAGAATCAGAAAGGGCTGGTAAAAATGCATTCATTGTGCAGAGCCCCCTCACTCTGGAAAAAACTCCTTTATTCCCAGAGACAAGATTCTGCTCACACATATAGCACGATAACTCCTGTGAAGTCAATGGGAGTTGACTTGCATTAGGCAGAGGAGATTTTTGCCCAGATATTCAGCATTTGTTTACAGTAGGAACAAGAGACTCTAACTATTGTTGAAAACTATTTCACTGCTTATTTTTAATACAAAGAGTTCAAAGTGAGGAAAGCTCAATTTGTAGGAATGTCATAACTGTCAGGAGTTTTATCCATTTTATAACATGTTGCCACAGTTCAGTTTCAGATTTTTTTTCACGGACAAGTAAACGAGCTTCTTAACGAAAGCTGGTTTGAGAAGAGTTTATAAAAATGAGGTATGTGTCTTAATTGCTGAAGCATTTTCTATCCTCTTGAGCTAATACTTTGTAAACAGCAATTGAGTGAGGGACCACAGGTGTTTACTGGCAAAGCCTGTCTACAAGACATCAGTGAAATACAGGTCTGACACAGAAAAAAAGGAGCAGGACAAGACAGCAGGCATTAGTTCATGGGTATCGCTGGGATGGGAGAAGAAAGGGCAGGGGCAAATGGGAAGCCATTAGGAAGAGGGGCTAAAGGGGGAAAACGAAGCACAGGAGAAGCTGGGTGAGGAGTTTGGGGCGGGAAATTAGGTTTAATGATGAAACTCACATTAATTATCAAGTGCTGCTGAAAGAGATGGTCCCTCCTCTCCCTATTCTACTGTCCCTTCCAACCTTGGCTGTGATTTTTAGCATTGGTGTTCATTTTACCCCATGATGACCTGAACTGAAAGAAAAGAGCTGAACTGAAAGAAAAGGAACTATACAAGTTTAGTTCCCTGACTCAGCTCACAAGGGAGACCAGGACAGACAGTAGGAGGAACGGAACGGACTACCCCTTTCAGTAGCAGCCCACAATTAGATTGGCAGAACCACATCCTGAGTTCAGCAGGGGACTCAGGCAGCAAGCCAAGGAGAAAGCCAGCACTGGCTAAGTCAGGAGACTGAGGCTGAAATGAAGAGTCTATGAAGACAAAAACACTGTTGAAAAATTGATGTTGGAGAGAATGAAAGGCCTGGAGAAGTGAGGTCAGGTTTGGAAGGAGGAAGACGATAGAAAGAAATTGCAGGAGTCTGTCCTTGCAGCAGCATTATGTTCTGCTCTTGAATATACATTAGAAAATACTAAGTTTCACTATTCCTTTACCACCAAGTTTTCTGATGCAAATTATGAGCCAACGTGCATATGTCATTGTTTTCTGTTGTCATAGATGATGACAACTCCTTACTCTTATCAGTAATCAATGCATGCAGCAGGGAAGTCATGCAGCAGTCATCTAATCTTACTGATAAAAGCAGTGGTATCATACCAACATGACAGTACTGACATGTCTCTAGGTCATTAAAAAACCAGGAAAGAAAAGATTAAACAACAACAAAACAAAAGAAGACAAAGGAACTTTGAACATCTGTAAGCTACAAAATACAGTTTTTAAAGGTTGACTCATACACGGCTAAAGACAAGCAAGAAGGACTCATTATAAACTTTTCCTCTAAAAGCGATACCTACAAAACCAAAAATTCTTGGTAGACAAAATCTGGTTTATTTTTTTCTGATTTTTATCTGATATGTCCGTTAAGATATCTGTCACATGAAAATGTTCATCTTTTTCAGTTTTCCTTCTGTATCTGCATTTCCCTACTGATGTAAATTTAGTCTATACAATGCAGCAGTTTGTGCAGATGACTGCAATACAATAGGCTGCCTCTCTAATTTACTTAAATGGTACTGAGAAATTGTCCCACGATGGGAATTAGTATATTCAGTTTTCCCAGTCCAGCTTTCTTCCCCCAGTCGAGTCACTGATTCCCTTAGTGATCTTGAACAAATCATTGGATTTAATTGCACCCAAATCAAGCCAGCGGGATAAGTAAAGTACAGAGCAGCTTTTGCCTGCAAACCAGACCCTGTCCTGAACTGTGCCTTCCCCAGTAACCAGACACGAGTGAGAGTAACCCATTTCCCCTTGGGACCATCATGAGGGAGTCAAGCATTCCAAATGTGTTTCAAAACCTAGAAGATGGGTTCAAGTTTGGTCTTGAAAGTTATTCTTGCTAATCCAGTAATTAACATGATGGTTTTCCGTAGAATAAAGAATCTTAAATATTTAGAAGCATATGATTATAGTGTTTTTAAAAGAGTCACTGTTACTTAAAACATATTAATTTACTTGTTCACTTCAAACTGACTAGATCTCAACTGTTATGTTTTTTAAACTCTAGTGGCTTACTTAATGAATGCTCGTGACTCATAAGGCCTATTATTAGTCCTTTTGAGCATAAATTAGCTAAAAAAATTATAGCTAGCCAGCTTTTATGTACTATTTAGCAGAAAGTTCACAGTATTATATAAACCATTGCAATGTAGCTCCTCTTTAACTATTAAAAATGTGTTGTAACCTACTTGCTTTGGGTATGTTCCATTTTACTTCCTAATTCAAATAGTGTGTGTTACATACATACACCTTAGTGATGGTGGCATCAAACTGAAGTTATAAAAATATTGAGCCAGCTGCTACACAGGAACAGCTCCTGACTGATATTTTTATCTGAGGTTATTTACCAAGTCTTTGTGAGTATGTCTGCCCCTCGGTGAGAGCTAGATTTGTTAAAAAGCCAACCACCTTCCTCTCTCATTAACCACAAATGAAACTGCAGATGCTTAGCATTTTTTCCATGAAGTCCTACATCCATCTGTTCCTGATAAATTCACTCGTAGGGAGTATCCCTATAGCGAGTACAATTGTGGAACGCCCACACAAAGTCACAAGGCTTACAAATTGAGATAATATCCACTTTTTATGCTAGGCAGTCAATCTGTTTATTTATATCATTTTTGAAAGGGAAGTTGAAAAAAAGAGAACTTTTGAAAATGAAAAATGAAAGTCAGCGTTTTCTTTCTAGTCTGAATGTGTGGGAATTCCACCATTAGTCTATTTTTGGTCTGACTTTTTTACAGCATTTTTGGTAAGATTGTACTACCCTTACAGCAAATAATTAAATCATTCTAAACAAAATTATAAACTCTTAGCAACTGATTTTTGTTGACTTTTAACTATCTGTGGTTTTGAAAAGGCAGTAGATACACTGTAGTCTGTAACATAATTTTATGAATATTATAGGAATAATACAAAAGAATTGGAGCTACACAGGATCTGTGTGCCCATTTCTTTTTGATTCTGCAGGCTCTTGCATATTTAATTCCCAGTAAATGCTAGCAGATGTTCCCAAAAGGGCCACCAATAAAGGCTTTTAATTATTTTTTATCTGTATTTTCCAATTTCTCTCACATTTGAACCAGCACATACAACTGGTCTCTCTTTCCATTGCTTCCTAATCATAACACAATCTAGAAATGTTTATTCTACCTCCTATTGCCAGATGCAATCCTTTGAAAGGAAGGAAACTATACTTAAATAGAAAATTTAATTTACCTCTATCTACTTGAAGGGCAACAGTGGTTACGACAAGACAATGGGAAAATACAAATTTTTTAAAACATGGTGGCTTGGGAAAGTTTGTTTTCAGATTCATACTGCAGACAAAACCAACAAAAATCCACACTTCAGTGCTCACATAATAAGCAAAGCTGCTGTATCTTCTCCTGTGCTGGGAGAGATACTTGCCATACATGAACAGAAGTGTTTGAGCAGGAGGAGCAGGATCTAATTCACTGAAAAACCAAAAGAAAACCCTGTCAAAATGTGCTCTGTTATAATCACAGAGCCTACGAGAAAATAAAATCTTAAACTACAAACAAACCCTGAGTATTAAAAAACAGACTGAAATGTTCTACATCCTCGTTATTACAGTTCTCTGCTGCTGTATTTGTAATGGGCACTTTGTTCTAATACCATCAATCTTCATTTTTTATTTATTTGCTAAATTGTTTGCTAACATGAGAAAGAGAAGATCATTGATAATAAAAGCCCATCTGCATAGATTTGTGCAAATATGATTGCACATTCTAATGCTCAGATAAGGACGTATTGATTATGCCTGAGATCTATTTGTTAACAAATCTGGGGCCATAGAAATGGATTTTTTAAAAGTAATTCCATAACAGATAAAATAAAGTATTTACAGGCATCCTAAGGAGCAAACCTGGTTGTGATTTCTGGCAGAAATCATGGTGCAGCTTCCAGGTGTGGAAGATGCTTTATGAAACTGCTGAAGGAACTGTATTTCATACGTGCTATGAAGAGCAGTGCTGTGCTCTCAGCAGTTAAACACAAACGAAGCACAGCTGGCCACTGCACTGAACACACCTGTAGTGCAAAGCTGCTGTACAGCTGCTGTCCTTGCACTTCATGTCAAGATGGACTACTCAAGTTTGGCACATAGAAAAGGTCATTAGCAAGGTTATTAAAGGTTATTAACCAATGCTTGAAAGGAATGACTTCCCTGTGTAACTATAACAGAAAAATACAGAGTTAATCACATTGAAAACATTGAAGTGATTGCAGAGGAAATTGTTATTTGTGTAGATTATAGGCAATGAATTCGTACTCAAATCCATTATATATTGCCCCAAAAAGTGTTCAAATAAATACTATACCAGGAAATACTAAACATCTGCCTTAAATTTGACCATGAAATACAATTATAGCTGTTCCCTCCTCTTGAGTAATTGTCAAGTGGTTGAGATGACCTTAGGAAGAGCAGATTTTTTGTTAGATCCTAAATCATTGTCAGGACCCACAGTGGAGTCCAGGTAGGGCAGCTATAATATGTGTCTTGTAGGTATGTGTTCTGTATTTTAAAATATTCGTAGAAGGAGACCCAATTTCAAAACCTGGTTTTAAATTCGGTCTCTTTATTTAATCATTAAGGATTCATGCTACCAAGATACAAACCCAGTTCATCCTATCTACATATACATATCCTTAAGTAAATTGGGAGACAAGTAGCCACTAACTGGACACTCTGTATTTAGGTGGGAGGAGGAAGTGTTTGTGGAGCATAAGGAATTGTCAGCAATTATTGCTAAACAACGTTCTTGAACACAAATGTAAGAAATTTTGGATTTGGGGGAAGCCAGTGGGGATTCAGGTTTTGCCATTAGTGCCGTTTCCACAGCACAAAGACACAAACCCTCATTTGCAATCCTCAGCCATTAACTTTGAAAACGCTTGTAGCTCTATGCAAAAATCATCATTTAATTTTAATTTACTCCATTGCATTAAATTACAAAGGTGTAAGTATTCTACTTTTATCATTGTTGTCTTTCCATTTTCATTACATTTGGGGCAGACTTCTTAACCTGTGACTGATGTGCAGATGGAAAATAACAAGTTAATGATGGGACAAAGATTGTGTTTCTTTTATTAGCTTTTGCTTTGCTTCTGGTTTATGCAGAGGTGCATTTAGAGAGATTTCCAAGGTTCGTTCTGAGCCTTTACCCTGTGAGATACATACTCTTCTGTATCCTAGACATAAGACTTTTACTTCTTTTGGGTCAAATAACACATAATAAATCAGTTTGTAGACACAATTATCTGACTGAGATTCCTATTAAATAAAAAATCCCTTCTTTCATGTTACTTTACTAAGTTTGTGTTCAGCTTGAGTCAAGTAGTGCTGGGTTCAGTACACTACTTGTTTTGCTTTTCAACAGCTTATTTCAGAAAAAATCCTTTTGGCACCTTGAAATCTGAAGTATTACTTTATTATAACTCATGCCTGTTGCTCAAGTCAGAAAAGAAAGGCAATGTTTTTTCATGAGAGTGCGTCCTACTATATAGTTAAATTTTTTTTTTCTTTCTCTAAGACTTTTCCCTGTTCTAAAAATGGTTAATATTAAGCATAAAGTAAATAAAAATGCTTCTGTCTGAACTTGAAACAGCAGAATAGCCAAAAAAATCCTTAGGGTGTCACTTAGTATTACACAGATAAGTATCTGTAACCACAGAGACTCTTATTAAAAGAAATTATTTTTTAATTGAGTTCTTCTGAACACATATACTGTGCTCTCAAGCTGTTCTCCTTGGCTCTCCTTGTGTCTCCCTCTCCACCGCTTTGCTTCTCTAGTGAAATAAAAGCCCTTTACATTCACAAAACCATTTGTGTTTTCACTAGAAACAAAAAGCTATACAAATGACGGTGCAGTAATCTATAAATTGTAAGTTGAGCAACTGAGAAATTGGTAGGTTAACCATCCCTCTAGAGAGGCATACACCAAAGTTCACTGCAGTTGGTTTAGGATGTACAATTACTTTAGATGCCTTGGTCTTTGCCTGATGGTTGTAGGCTTCAGGAGAGTTTTCACTTACTGTTAGAAAATAAACAGATTTCTTCTAAGCAGTCCAAATGTTTTCACATCATCTAAGTGAGCCAGTGATGTCTGTCAAAGTCTGAAATATTTCTTCATTCTCTTATTTATCAGTTCTGCTGGTAGAAGTATTAATTGCAGTCTGCTAGCTATATAAAGGAAAAAACAAATTAATAGAGGGTTGTTCACTTGATTTACTATAAATTAGAAAGTGTTTCCAAGGGGAAAAGAAAGATTCAGGCAGCATTTGCTCTCTTGCTATTGTAAAGAAAAAAGGCATTGTTCATTTAAAATAATAGCCTTTACAGAATGAGTCTATTTTTCTCCTTACCGGAAAATTGCAGGAACAGAACACAATTAATGCATTTACTGCCACTCCTGATTAAAGTGAAGATTTAAGGTCCTGCATATCCTGCCTTAAACTGATTTCAAAATGTCTATTTTTCAGATAATGTCAATATGATGGTCATTTCAGAACAATACTTTACAGTCTGGAACACTGACCATTCCATGGATGTCAGAGTAACAAATTATCCCTGTGCCCATCCAGACAAAAACTGGAATAAGTTTGTTAATACAACTCACTAATTACAACTTTCTCCCCTCAAAATTAGTAATTTTCCTTACTGTTTTAATTTATAGCTCTCCAATTAAAAACTTTCCCTCTGTTTTACTCTAAAGGCTAAACAGATATCTGTAGCTGATTAATTCCTCAATTAATTAGCCCTGCATAAATATGATTGGTAAAACACACTGAAGGGGTGTGCAAGATTTATGCTCTATTACTACACAGAAGATAATTTCATCACACATATCTGGTCTTGGGTCTATTTTTATAATGATTATAAAACTAAAAACCTTGTCATATGGTACCCATGGCTAGCCTTTGACTTCAGACTTGACCAAACATCTTCATCATCTTGTTCTTCTCACTGAAAAAAGAATAGCAAAATATCTAAGAGCTTGTGCTCCATATCTGCTTAGAGAGTGCACTGAAATCACGAGTACAACCACTGAGGATACGGTGTAACTGCAATAACTAACTCACCAGTTTTAAAGAAGGCCAAGTTTCAGAACTGATGCATTCACTTCAAAGGAGTTCAGTTTCTTAAATTCAGTAAACCTCAACATTTTTTTAAAAGACAGAAGATATAGAATCCTGGAAACCAGGGTCATATTTTATTCAATAGCAAAAGCAGTTAAATAAATCCTGTGCAGTAAGAGATCAACATTCACAAAGCCAGTAACTTTGATGCACTTAGAGAAAAAAGTAAAATTTGGTTAGGAATCACCTGAGGTCACCCACACCCTGCCTAGAACTGTCTGTGTTTTCAGCTACATATCAAAATTTGAAAGTGAATCTGTCCCTACATTAACTAGAGCAGATTCTTACAGTGTTGCCATTCTGCAGAGCCTGTTCCCTTCACTGCCGTTAGCTTTACAGATGAAAAGGAGCTGTTTAAGGTGAGGAAACTGTTGGCAGCAAAATAAACTAGCTTGGCAAAAGATCAGGTTTCAATCTCTTGGCAAGATATCAGTTTCCTTCCTTTGTTTAAAACACTTGATCCGCTATTCTCTGAACAAAACATATGGAAAATTCTGAAGAGATTATCCATTTCTTTATTCCTTTCCCTGCCTGGAACTGAAGTAACCTAAGAGCCTTTAGAAAGACCAAATATAAGAGTATATCCTGAGTTTTGCTTCTCATGGGTAGTACATCCTGGATTAGGGTTATGAATTCATGAATTACAGGACTTTTCATCCAGGATCTGTCACCACATTTTCATTCACATCAAAAAGAATGTAACATCTTGATTTAGTATTGACACAGAAAGATGGGGAGAGGAGCAAAAATGTGAGCTGCAGAAATGAGAAAAATCACCTGGGGGGTGGAATTTAGGAAAACCAGTATTGGAACATTTATCCATTTCTTGATTTAAAAGAGTAGAACTCTCATGATGGGATGTCATACTAAAATGAAAGCATGAAAATTCTTACATCGTATCAGATAATATATCATTATCAGATTATTTTAAGCGGCATACAAAGTATCCTTACAATTTAGTAAGAGCACATTTTCTGATTTCTTCCTCTGTACTTGATGAAAATATGCAGTTGAGCAATACAGCTACAGAAAAGAGCTTCCCACATTTCTTCAAAAAGTGCTGAGAATGTTGCTGCTTTTACTATTTATTAAATAAAACCAGATCTGAGTATCAATAGATGCATAACTGTAGAATCATTATACCTTTTCACAGCCTCTCAGAGAGTTCATCCATTTTAATGCAATACCTTAAACTTGAAATTTTTTATGCAAGTGTGCTCTGACAGCTCATTAGTTTGATGTTAGGTTCCAGATTTTGGCACTATCATTTCTCACCTTCCCTAAGTTAGTGTGGGAAACCAGAAGTTTACATACTTGGATGTACTGTTGGCAGCACTGCTCAGCCGTCTCAATCAAATATCCAGAATTAAGTCTTTGCCTTCACTCTATGCAACAAGATATTTCGATTGGTCTCTTCAAACCTTACTTAACATTAGGATGAATATTTCTATGTGGATGCTGATTAAAATAGCCTGCAACAGTGATACAGTTTATTTACAGACATGGATAGCAGTTGTACTAAGGAACTGATGTGAGTTAAAATATCTCCTTTTTGCTTAAGAAAATATTCCTTTAACTACAGCTTAATTTTCAATATATGTTAATTTCATATTTCTCATCTTTTTGGACACCAGGTAATTACTGATGTATCATTATCTTCTCAAGGTAGCTTTGTTTTTACCAACTTCATCACAGTTTTGGGGTCAAAAATAGCCTCTTATTTGTTTGCCAAATTGCATTAATGTATCATGTCCTAGTAGGGAATTCCTTCTAGCCTGGAGGAAGGGATGAAACCTTGTAAAGAATGGAAAGGAAAAATTCCTCTATTCTTCAAAAAAACCTTTGCCTAATGATTGTTGTCAAATTACATTCTTAGTTCTTGCATAATTAGGATAGAATAAAACATTTACAAGCCAGATGCCATATTTGAGATTACTATTCTGTCAACTCGTCCTGTACAAGTTCAAGAGAGTTTCCTCCTCTTGTTCACGACATCCTGTTGTCATGAACAAGACATTGTTCATGGTATTCATTGTTTAAGGTATTATGTTTATGTTTTGGAAATAGAAGCAGAATTCTTTTGCCTTGTTTGTAAATCAGTCCTCTTTCTAGTTGTTGCAGAGTAACAGGCTAAATTGGTAATTGCTAGAAGAACCAGCGGTTCTTCTTTATGATCCTGATGTTATTATTACTGAGAATGATAGTAATCATCCATACTTCTGACTATGAATTTAATTCCTTCCTAGAAGGAAATGCACAAACAGGAACACTTTATAGCCTTCCTGTTTGGTACTCTTTGGTTGCAGACATTCCCCCATTGGTTCCACTCCAATCATCCATTTCTATCAAGAAATAGCTCTACTGTCACTAGATCTAGAGAAGCCATTCCTAACAGTGGGACTGAACTGACTCCATGCCTTACGAAACCTGACTTCCTTCTGCCCACTTTCATACTCCCAAAGCCACTTCTGCCTTCCATGCTGGTGATGCCAGCAGCAGGCTCAAGCCCTCATATCCCTGCAGTGCTGTGCTCTGCTCTATGTCCTCTGAGAAGTCCAAGCTATGGGAACCATTGCCCTCTTTGTAGTTCCATCGATGTACTTGCACAGACTGAGCACTAAGCACTGCAGGGCAGCAGTGTAGTTAAGAAAAAGCTTCCACTGCTGTCCAAAAGGTGTGCAGTGGGAAGAGAATGTATTGCTGTAGGAATGTTTGCAGACAGGAGTGATTAACAAATCTGCTCTTACTTGCAGTAGCCCTTTTACCCCAGCAATTCAAAAGTCACGAGACATGTCTAGCACATCCCATGTCATGCTTGCTTGAAGTCTTGCAAAGCAAACATAACTGAACATTCCTGTACAATAGCTGTTTTTTTAAACAGTTACTTCACTATTGTTAAGTGAACTACAAGTTATGACAAGTGATATATCCATAGTCATCCCTTTGGCATTCTTTATAAAAACATGAATCACGGAAACATTCATCATGAGGAACTCCCATCATAAGGACATGTACACAGTGTGTCATTCAGCCTCGCTGTATCTTTCCACTCTGTAAAATGTAACTGTCAGAACAACTTCAATGAATTGTACAGGCCAACATGTAAGTTTGGTAAAGCACAACTGATAAAACACGTCAGAATTCATTAGTTATGTTTAACTTCAAGTAATGCTTGTGTACAGAAGAAAAATGAAAATCTTCTTTCTTTGTAAGTCATTCTACCAAACACTGCAATAGCACCATATTGGTGTACATTAACCAAAAAACAAAACACTTGGAAGAACTGGCCAACTAACAAAACTCAGACATCAAAAAGCATGGATAAATAGAATAAAAGAACTACTGAACCAGATTATGCTTGCACTTGCTCAACAGGAAAGGGAAGAATTAATCACTGAAGCTGCCCCAAAATCATCAGAAGGAAAGAAATAGACCTAACATGTCCAGAAGCCCTTTCAAAGAGACTCACAGGGTTTTTTTTCCCATGTTTTTTCCCACAAAAGCCTTTCACCACTTAGGGTCAACACTAAATGGTGTTGACAGCTATTGTTTATGGCACCTTTTGCCTGTCCAAGATACAGAAACCGTAAGTTTCCCTGAAAACTGAAATGGCTTCATTCAGAATTGTGCCAGTTTTCTGGCAGTGACAGGAGAGGGTACACAATGGGGTAAATGTAAGGACCATCTGCTATGCTGTACAAAAGGAAAGGAATTCAGGAGAAGGGTGCTACCTACAGACATCACCAGGCATGTTTTCCCATGGATAAAGGTACTTGCATTCCAAGAGACACAGTGACACCCCCTGTGTTCTTGCTCTTTTCCAGGCAAGAGATGCCAAAAAGTTTTCCACTCCCTAAGGAAGAGGGCTAACTGGTAAGAATTTCATACTAGCTCTGCTCAGGTTCAGACAGTTATATAAATGAAACTCAAGAGAAATACCAAGCAATGATTTCCTAAGAAACATTAACCTTTTGGTCTATTTTTTAAAAATGAAATAGTAGATTGAGTGTTACTTGCTGTCATGAGGCATAAAATGTCATGTGCTTAATTGAGCTGGTTTTCAGTTTCTGTCCGTGTGCTCCTCGCTGTGCCCGTGCAGCTCCCCGAGGCTGTTGTGACACAAAGTTCCAAATGCACTCCCTGAGCTGCACTGATCACAGGGGACTTTTACCCAAACATTACAGTGTCAGGTCTCATACTGTAAAGCACCAGTAACTTCTTCCACCCGTAGATTTCAAAACTGATGTGTGTGTAACTCGGGAAAAATGGATGCTTTGCTTTTAGCAGAAGTCCCAGAACCGGTAGGATTTTGTGCTTCTATGGTGCTATGAGCCATAGTTGCTAAGATCTTAATTAAAATCCTATTATGGAGAAAAACCACTATCTATAATAAAAATACTTGTACAATTCATTACGGCATAAAGAGATTAAATGTTTTTGTATTAAAAAACTAATGATAAAAAGATAAAAATTATTGTCATAATATCAAAGAAGCAATTTATACTTTTTAAGGTAAATAACATGCGCATACTTACTTATCCTCATCATAGATGTGGATATTCAGACCAGAAAAATGTTACATATATATCATTAACAGCTGTAAAAGCAACAATATTTTAAATACAGTATTACAAGCATTTTGTTTCTAAAAAAATGCTGATATTAAAATTATATAAAACCATGCATCACTTTATAACTACAACTGTACAATTTCAGGCATCTGCTCTAAGTACAGATCTCATCTTACTTCTCTATTGCCATTTGTTTATGGTTGAAGAAATAACTATCTCAAGTATTATATTTGTTATGATGCTGTTAACTTAAAGTTGCCTTCCCTAATAAAGATGCAACTGATAGCCAGGAATTTTCACACAGGTTCCTATTACTAAATCAATTTCATATTGGAATATAAAAGTGAACTACTTGCTGCAACACAAGGTATTTGACAAAATGAGCCTTTGCCATGAAACAACTGAAGGTACTCAGTACCACTGAGAAATAATCTCTGTGAACGATGATTTCATGAGGTTAATATTAATACCAAACATCATTTTGTCCCTGCTCAGTGAAATGAGGGGAGTAATGGTAAGGGTAACAGAGGTAGTATCAAAGAAAATCTGGACTTGAGATACAAGGGAAAGGTCTTTCTCTTATACCCTCTCAGAGCCAGCAGCCTTTCTTCAGTCTTACCGAACTTTAAACGATGTTCTTATAAGAACACATCAAGCTGCTACGAATCTCACATTTCAGCCTGCTACAGTTAGAATTACCAAACAGTTCCAAGAGCTGGAGCAAAACAGAGCAGGAAAGACAGCACGGTTAGTACAATGCCTGCAGAGTGGCCAGGGCACTCTGTAACCTTTCATAGATGGCATTTAATGCAATAGAGTTCACAATTTAGTTTTTTAGATTATATTAGCACTTGAATGCATCTTATCTGCTGGAAGAAATGGCAGCCAAGTGAGACACCACAACATTGGCAAAGCAGGAAAAAGGGAGACAGCTAGAAGAAAAAACCTGCAGTTTCAAATTATATAATTTCCTTTTGCCACAGCAACTCAAGTAATCCACAACCACAAGGTTATTTTCCTCCCCCAAAATCATCCCTCATCTTCCATCATAAACAGCCAGTGACCTGGTCAATACTTTTGATGTGGGCCCTGCTCTTGCAACACTATACATTTAAATTCACTCACGTGAGTACCATCTTTGGTTGCAGTAAGACAATTCATTGAACATGTAAATTTTTGGGGATTGCTGGTTTTTTGTTAAGGTGAAGCAGGTTGTTAAAATAACTTTGCTCCTGAAAGTTTAACAAGGAACTTTACAGAGGCAGGAAGAAGAAAAGAACCAAGCATTTTGCAGATTCCTTAAAAAAATTTGAAAATAATTTTTAACAGAGTCACTGAAAATGCTAACAGGAATACAGAAATAATCTTCGTCCCACTCCCTCTCCATAGTGCAAACAGAAATTGTCCATGTTGTAAAAAGAGAATTTTAGAAAATTAAAATGAGTATTTCAAACTAACACATCCTTCTCTGTCATACACTGTGCCAAACTGTGCATTATCAGACTTCTGATGTGTTACTCTGAATGATTCATGAAACACTTAACATTTATGGATCTCACTGATGCACATCCCGCTGGGATTAGAAACACTACAACACTTCTAAAACTAAATAATCCAATGTTATGCACTCATGGTGTCCTGAATTCACAGACCTCAGTATTGCAACATATTTTGAAAAATGCAGACTTGCAGCACCCAGTATCACAGGGGATATGTGATTCTAACAAGACATTAAATTCTGGTTCTGTCTATACATAACCTCTGTCCAAATGAGAACTTAAAACTCAGTTATGGACTGGAAAACCTACAGCATTTCAGTGTACTGCTTTATGGTTCTGGAGGAAACGGCATTTCTATGGACTTGAAGTATATCAATTCAGGACAAAAGTTTGATGTCACTAGCATAACAGGTCTCTCCTAGGTGTAATAGGGTGGTGGTTGTGTTTTTTGTGGTTTTGGGTTTTTTAAAATGCATATAATAATAAAATTTTCTGTCCTGGTTTCTTAAATATACTAGCCTAGTATATTTACTACCACTGTGAGAGCTTTTTGTAGGTGGGAGCAATGAGAAATAAATTTAATGGATGTCAGTAGTGGAAGCATGCCAGGACCACATCACTCTCCTCTCAACTTCCTCTGCTTTTCACAATCTTCCAGGATGATCCTTCTCAATTAAAAGACCAAGTCAGAATTCAGCTTATATTGTTTTAAACTATTTGACAGAAAGTCTCTGTCAAAAGGCAGACAATTTTATGCTCATAATTCATGAACAGAATTACCCACTAATCCTAAGTAACACTGTTCTTCTTGATTTTTCACTTGAATATTAAGTATATAAAGCACTGGAAATGCAAATTTAAAAGGAAAAAAGAGCAATTCTTTTTCTACTCAGAACAACACAAAGTATTATCAATGTATTACTTAGCTGTGACTAAAAGACTTAAAGTATTTAAAACTAAAGAGTTTGGGATGTGCTATTAGGTTATAAATAAATACCAACTCTCTGTGCTGCACGTGACAGACCTGAGTACAGAAGACATTGTATCTACAGGTTTTCCTCTTCTAAAACAGACATGAGAGTTAATCCCAGTGTCTAGTTAAAAGAAGTCCTTGAGTTCGGTAGGAGGTTTCCTGCACGAAAAACAGAAATGGGGCATCTGCAGCCTCCAGGACTCCAAGGAATGAAGTAGTTTCCACTTCCACTTTAGCCAATGGAAATTATGGCTGGATAGACGACAGTGACCAGCACGTGCAGGATCAGTTTTAAAAGTTATGCAAAGAACAACTACCTATTTTCTGACCACAGAAAATCAGCAGGAGGCATCTCATGAGTAATACACTTCACCAGTAGCAAATATTCATAGCAATATTCCCAAGTAATTCAATTTAGGTTGTCATAAAATTGAAAAAGAAGAACACATCAAAATATGCATGACAATCAACAAACATTTGAAGATTGTTTCAACTTGCATACATAACCTTTTCACCATTACAGCACTTAATAGTATAATGCATTTTGCAACTTGAATTAAAATCTGTATTACATGGAAATAAATGTCTTGTAAAAAGTCAATTACAAATTTCTTTGGTCTATCTGTAGCTTAATTCATCACCAAAATACAGAAAAATTATCAGGAAATCTGATATAAGTTTAAAATTGCCAAAAAGAATGCGTATTTACTTACAAATACTTTTTTTGTATATGGTATTATCACTTAAAAGAATACACTTAATCATAATAAATAAAGGCTTTATTACATTAAATTGGTGCAATCTAATCTTCACTCCATTAAAATCCCTTTTGAAAAGAGTTTGATCTTGTTGTTCTTATTTCAAAGTGATATGTACAGCTTTCTTTATATCTTATGACAAATTAAATATATTACAATAAACCACCCAAAACCTAACAGAATTTAACAGACAGACTGGCTAACCAGTAAGATTCCAAGTTTGACATGGTATATGAGCTCCACTGTCCGAGATTACTTGAAAATTAAAAAATCCTTCCTGAAAACTGTAGAACAAAGAGGAAATGTTAGTAGAAATAACAAGAAAAAAGAAAGAAAACCAACAAATCGTATTCAAAACAGTAATCAGTCATTTTCAAAAGCTGATGCCTCTTCACTATCATTGCTTTTTGTATTTCAGAATTTCTATTCTAAGCTTCTTGGAGAAATATGGTTCTTCATTAGATACATCTCCAGTAACACAGAAATATCTCCTTTCTTAGAGCAAAGAAAAATAATACAGTCTATTCAGCTGGTGGTCCTACATAGCCTGTCAATGTCGCATTACACTGGCTGGTTCTTCTCAAACAGGTGTACTGAGTTTCTGAAACAGAGTCCGAATACAGAAAGTTCTGAGGTGGTTTCTACTCTATTTGGTGATGATATAATTACAACAACAAACAAACTCCTGACTTAGCTTCCCCTCCGTTTGCATAACCTCCAGAAACTACTCTGTTGGGATCATTCAGTTCGTCAAACAGTCCCGTTTCAATGATTTCTTCCTGCCAGGGTATAGGGACAGCACCTGTCGCAAACTTTTTGAAGAACTTCTTGTCTTTGTCATCAAACTCAATTCCTCGTATTTCAGAGAAGTCAGCAATGTCTGCAACATCTTTGGCATAGACAACTGATGGATCTGGCACAAATGGAGGATCAATAAGGTTTGCCTCTAGCCTGTGGAAATTTATCGTTTTGAAGAAGCTGTGTTTTCTTGGGTCATCGTCTTCATTCCTGCAATAAAGGAGAAGTTTGTTCATCAGTGTGTTTTGCTTTCACAGAGATACAGGGGTGGCTGTGTTTTGAACATGACAGTACATTAAAATAAGGGGAGATATATAAACATATATATATATATATACACATTTAAAAAAAAAAAATATAATGCAACACAATTCCTATTTTCCTAACCAAAGAACGTTGCATTGTACACCATAAGCCAAGCTGAGAAGCTGAAAACATTCTGATCCCATTAGTCATTACTCCACCTCGCAGGGTAAATCAGCCCAGGCGAGGTGCCACGCAGGAGCTGCAGTGGTATCTGGGATACCCCATCCAAAGGTACACTTCCACCAGAACTGAACCTACAGCAGGATGGGGAGGGGGAGTATTGGATGTACTGTCCCACAAGGGAAGCTCAGTGACTGGCTCCATATCAACTAGGATAAGAGTGTCTATACTATAGGGTAAGAATATGCATGAAACTCTAGAATGGGGTATATTGGGTTAATATATCTATAGACTGATTCTGAGCAGCAACAGTCTGAATAGAAAGCTGGTGACAAATGACAATTCTGGTTTTATCTGAATTTAAAGCTTCTACACATTTACATCATAAAACTCAGTTATGCCACTCAAATAAACATTCCCACTTACAGTGACTGTTCATTCCAAATAACTACTCTTACAACTTAACAAAGATTTTTTTAGGCAAGAGATTCACAGATTATGACATTAACAAAAGTATGTGTGCCACTGTCACAAACATAATCCTTTATTAATATAGTTAAAACCCAATAATAAAAATGAGAAAGGACTAAATCACTGTAAATGCTTAAGTTAAATAAATATTATGAAAAACAACTGCAGACCTCAGAGAGAACTTCAGTTGTAAAAGAACTAGTGAATTGTTTCACTGTAGACCCATAGGGAGACTTGTAGGGTATTTTCTGGTGATAAAAATCATCTGAGCCTCAAATGTGTGTGCTTGTTGAAGCATGACCAAAGACCACAGCTTTTGAACTGTGCCTCTAGTGTCAAGGCATGCAAAGTCTGAATTTGGAGTTCTAGAGAAAGGAGCAGCAGAGAGCAGCGCTGTCTTTTCCACACCTATGCATTCTTTGTTCAACGTATTTACGCATGCACTGCTCTTGAAAACAGTAATATAGGAAAACCAAACTTGTCTGCATTTTGGCCTCACAAAATGGTAGTTCCTAACACATTGCTTTCTTCTTTTCCAACTTCCTTACAAAATCAAATTTAGCAAAGTGTAAGCCCCCATGTATTTCTAGACAATGTCTTATGAATAAAATGTAATTCAAACCTTTGGCAAGTCTTTTTATCTCTGCAAATGTGCAGAAGCACCATATAGAAGCAGTAGATTTGTGTGACTATGGAAAAATTGTTATATTTTAAATCCTCATTTCCATGCATGCAGAACAGCTCGTCCAGCTTGGCACTACTGCCTGTTCCTCATGCTGCCCTGCTGTGCTTCTGGCCTGCCTTGGTGCTCCCTGGGCACAGCACAGATGAAAGCACCAGCTGCTCTTTTCATCCCCTTGCTAGAAAATTGTCACTTTGCACCTCTGGTGCCCAGTTGTTCTGAGCAAGCCACCACCAGCCACTACCCACTGTACACCACCATGAATGAGCAGGATGCCCCATCACAGCCTGAAGAACGATGGACGCTGCCATCCAGGCATGCTGGGCAACGAAAAATATTAATTTTTGGGGTTTTCAACCCCAAAGCACCATATGAACAAAATTATGAATGTATAGATTGAGCCAACAGGGATCTTGACTTCTGCATATCCACAGGCTTGCAAAATCATCTCCTACCTTCCCTAGCCAGTGATAACCAAGTACTTGAGCAGCCTGACATGATTTATTTACATTCACTGTTAGCCTGAAGTGCATTTCAGCTGCCGTTCAAATCAACTGGTGTCCTGGGACACTGGTGATCCAGTAGTGCTTACTGGGCAGATGCACTCACAAAAATCTCCCTTTAGTTTGCTTTTCCTTTCTGTAACATAAACCAAAAAGCACTAGAAGCTGGTGGAGGCTCCAAAATGGATTGCTGCAGTGTTCCTTGTCCTGAAACCATAAAAAGTAATAAAATGTAAAGCTACATGAATGCCATCTACTGGAACTGAGACATCTTCCAACTTGCTGGAGAGGAACTTGAGCTCATCCTCTGTGAACTGCATTTTTATGTAACTTAAACAGGAAGAGTAAATGAATTCATACGAAGTTTGTAAATTTTGTATTCTTCCATTAAAAAAAAAAATTAAAATCACTTTGCAGGTTTGGGATTTGAGCTATCAATCTCAAAAAGTTCGAGTGGGGGAAAGGGAGTACATCTTTCCTGAGTTAGCTAGTGAAATCGCATCTTCAATAGAAGAGTGGAGTGTTTTAAAAGGTCAGGTGTACAAAATAAAGCTGTCTTTGAGCAGCTTTAACTTATGCAACAGGCACTTCTGTGGATAACCCAAGCTCTTGTTGCCCTTAGTAGAATTACAGTGCTAATCTTTACATAACACACAGCTGTCCTGAATAGTATTGCCCTGTTTAAGAGGTACATGCAGGTTTTCATTCTGTTTCATGTTCAGGGTATACATCCTATTGTTTTCCTTCTCTAAGTATGGCGCATCGGAGGAAGGATATCTTAAACAGCAGAAAATTAAAAATAATATGTGCAGTAATCTTTCTGTGTACATTTCTCCTATTGCTGAGAAGTAATGGAACAATAAGCAGACAGAAAGGCTGTAAATTATTCCCTTGGAAAAGGGGACGTGGTTACAATAAGTGAATCGTCTGTTGCTGGTTTTGTTTCAGACTTGCTAAATGAACTCAACCAAGTCACTCATAATTTCTAAATTTCATTTTCCCCTACTCTGAAATTTGTTTACTTCACAAAGTGCTGTAAGTCCAAATGTCTGCAACGTATGCTGACTTTAAGTTAGAGTGCTCTGAATGTTTTTGTGTTTAATGTACTTTTAAAGTAAGCCTTTAAAACATATTAAAATAATATAGAATTTGTATTAAACATACTCCATGTGCTGCTGAAAATAACTTTTTTCTGTTGCCTTGCACAGTTGCTGGGAAAATTCATCAGGCTCAAGAGTAGCCATCTTCATTTACCAACAGAATATTAAGAATATGAGTATTAATGATCTATTATCTTTTATTAGAGTTAATTCTTTCAGAGAAATGTTTGCTTAACATTTTGAAAAACTGTTCCATGTTGTTATGAAATATAAATTTAGAAGACTACCTATGCATTTTCAATGAGATCCTTCATCTATTCCACCTTTAGACTGGAAAAGCACCCGATACATAAATTTGTATTCACACATGATTCAAATCGTGGTGTATTCTAAAGATAGGTACTATGGGTTTCCTATTAATTTTTTACATATTATATTTCTTTAATTTGTCTATATTCCAAATGTAGATCTGCAACCTGTCTCACTAGAAATGCACTAAATTACTTATACACACACATCTATCAGAGGGACCAGAGCTATTACAAGTTAAACATTACAAGGTTTAGTTTTGCAATTCTCTTCTTATTGAACAGTTCCTTGAAACTGCTAAGTCACGGACACATCTGCCAGTCTTCAGCAACCCAAAGCCACCTCTGAAGTGCCCAGAAAGGTTTTGCTGTGTAGGAATTTGTGCCAAATATTCTTTTTCTCCCTGAGATGAGTCAGGATGACCAGAACTTCTACAACATTTTTTTAAAGCATTTGAGCAAAGCACAGGGGTTAAGGTCTCTTCAGTAAGAAGCCAATGACGCAGCCTTGCAAATTAGATATCTGCAGGGAAGAGAATCCACATTGCAGATTTGGATTTCTGCCCACATCATTCCAGTAAGCGATACAGCCTAATATTCTGCAGTCAGTCTGCACTAGCAGGGATGCAGGTATCTACCTGAATATCCTTTATCTTTAGGAAAGAATGTGTAAGAAAAAGGGGTTGCCCCTTTCTCCCAAAGCTATATGGAGTCTAACACAGAAAATAACAAGAAGGCAACTCCTATGAGTCATCTGGAGTGAGCGTAGATGATCACACTATTGCAACAGCATTCCTTCTTTCCCTATTATCTTCAAAACTTTCCACCTCTTTCTTCCTAAAAGTGAAAGAGAAAATTCAGTGCTCTGTAGAAAGCAAAGATCTAGCCCATTTTGTGCAATAAGTAAAATAACTACATTGTTTGCAGCTTTAATCTCTATTGTACTGAGATTGAGAAGGCATACCTGCTTCCTAAACGGTCCTCTTTTTTCTTAGCCAAAAACAGCTTGCAAATATCTTTCGCTTCCTCTGTAAAGCTGGCATGTTCAAATTTCACCTCATCTTCCAGAGTTCTTCTTCTAACCTCATCCTTACTGACCTTTTCTTTGTAATCCTTGAATGGTGTTCGCCCAGCAACCATCTCATAAATAGTACACCCCATAGCAAACCAGTCCACGGGATAGCTGTAGTCCTCTTCCCTCAGGATTTCCGGAGCCATGTAACCATTTGTCCCAGCCTATTGCAAACACACAGACACATTTACTATACAATGTCAGTAATGAGATGCATACAATTAAACAGACTAGGCTATAATTCTTCCAAAATATGAGCAATACTGATATATTTTGTATCTAGAAACTCTGACCTTTTTTTTTAATCTAGAAATGGTGAGGTATAACTTTTTCAGCACATGGACTATATTTCTCTTTAAATATCTTGGTACATAGGAAAACTGTCTTAAACATGCTTTTCAAAGGTGAAATATCAGTACAGTTTCTACCTAAAAGTGGTTTGTTTTTAAATTCACGGCTAGATTGCTTTCTTCTTCCATTTTGTTTCTTTTTTCTGTTGAAGATATTGTTAGTTTTGTTATGTAAACACAAGTAGTGATCAATTTGAAAATATTTGAAAAAATACAAAAATCAGGCAAAACAGTCACTGATTCCCACTCTGTTCAATGGTTATAACTGGTCCAACACAGGGGTCTGCTGCCAGTGGGAAAATTCTCATCAAGCCAGTAGCTGAGCTGCAATGAGGAAGTTCTCAGCCACCTCCCTCTTGGTTTCTGGATAAACGTTCTACCACCAAGGGCCAAGAAAAACTCTTTAAAACCACTGTAAGAAAGTAAACCTATGAAAATTATAATTCATAAATTACACGTTTGGGTGAAGGAACAAGTTCATATTTCCTGACTAAAAGAAGATGCCTGAATAAAGACTATTTACAGCACTAATGGCCCCTTCTCTGAGAGAAGAAATGGCCACTCTTTGAGAGGGGCATCTGCCTGCTTCCTTCCCAGCCCAGGCCTGCCGCTTTCCCCTTGGGGGACAGGCTGCAGTGCTTGAAATAGCTCCTGCTGCCTGTGTTCCCAGCGAGCTAATTCACCTGGGAAGGAAGTCAGGGGATCAGAGTCTGTCGATCCTCTCTGCTGCACCGTTACATGACTGAGGACGCGAGATTTCAATCGGAGCAGCATTTCCTCACCTGAACCCACGTTTACTGCTGCATCTTATGCTCTATCTTATGTATTTACCAGATGCAGTTAACAGGGATAACCATGTCAGAAGTTGCTCAAATCTCTCATATATTTTTTAAATACTGGGACTGATGTATTACCAGTATGACAATTTAAAATAAAAAACTGTGTCTGTGCAAAATCCCACTAAAGCTTACTCAAGATGGTCATTATTACTGCTATCAGAATACAATCAGTGACAGAGATTCATTTCAAAGCAAAACAGTTAGAAAAAGGTAAGCAAAGCTAAGCTCACTTGGACAAATCGAATTTAAAAAAAGTGCAGCTCAACAGATGAATTTTATTTTAGGGGGTTGGATAACCCCTCTGATTTTTGCAAATTTAGGCATAGTACTTCCAACATGGTCTCCCCATAAACTTCAGCTTGTGTCACTACACATTATGACATACATTCTACTGGAAACAACGTGTGCAAGAGGGAACATTTCAGCATCAATTAAAACATAAGCCTAATAGACAGAAAATTAAATCCACTTTATTTTCTCTCTTTGCAGGTTTTTTTTTTCCCACTTTTAAGGATATAGAGCAAAATCTTCCATATGGTTTAAAAACAGAAATGAGATGAGAAGAACAAAAATATCAGTCAGGTTGAAAGCAAAAGGAAAGGTTAAAAGCGAACAGTTGCCTCCCTCACTAAAACCACAGAAGTAAAGAGGAGCAGCGCGGGCACTGCAGCTGCTGACATCATCCCACAGGCAATTTGTACTGCTTGCACTGGGTTTCTCTAAGTAAAAATATTGAGAGATACCCTAACAGTATCACATTTTTAGGTATGATTACTGCTCTGTTCAGGGAAGGGGACAAATGCTCAAACACAGACCACAGAGCCCAGATGCATCTGGCCTCAGAAAAACCTGGAAGGGAGAGGAAAGGTTGAAAGTAGGAGAGAAATTTTGATACAAAAGCTTGCACACAGAGCTCACTGTGGATTAGTAAACACAGCTCTAAATAGGTTTCTGGAATATTTTTTTCTTTTCTTTTTTTTTCTCCTTCTGGGAAGCAATAAACATTCTTATTTTTACTGAGATGAAGCTGAGGCACTAATGCCTTGAAGAACTATTGAGTCACATTATTATCAAAATGTGCCCTGACAGCACAATATGGTCTTTCTGATAAGACATTACTTTGCTGCAACTTAGCATCATTGTACAGAACCTGGATACATCTGAAATGGAAAAGTCAGAAATCTACTGTCACAAACGTGTCTCAAGGCAGCTCCTTTCAGACTGCCTCTTTCCTTCCGCTTGTGTTTTCTCTTCCACAGTTGTTTTTTCAAAGGAAATAGTTGTCAAGTAGCTTCAGTCTCTTCCATGGGCATTTTCCATCTACCCTCCAGTAGGACACATCATCTGGAAGAACACCATGCTGTGACATGGTGCTTGAGCTTCTCAAGAACAGAGAAAGCAAGGCCATCACCACAGACCAAAAAGGTGACACAACCACAACTTAACAGAAAACAGAATGGACCAACAACAGCCTCCCTTCAGACTGAAGTGACAGGCTGCGGATGAGCTTAAATCTAAACAAGAACTAAACATCAACATTCTACATTAGTAGCACTGAAATTTTGAGCTGTTACTGAGTTGATCCAACTCCATCTGAGGAAGTCTAGCAACATATCATTACTCTGATATGCCAAACCATTTCAATTCAGAATTTCGTGACAGCTGGTTTTCTTATAGAATTTCATCCAAACTTGAATTAAAAACAAATCTCTCCCAATCCTGAAGCATTCCTTCTATTCACAATGAAGGAATGGGCTAAGAAGTAGGAATCTAAACCTAATCTCATAAGATTTAAGACTTAAAACCCACTAAGACGTCAATTTTATAGCAGAAGCAAACACATTTCACAAGTAGAGAACAGTGATTTTTTAAGGGGGAAGAAAAAGAATAAGTGGGAGAAATACATAAATCTCTGTCAAAACAGGAATTTGCAGAAAGGAAGAAAATTTAAATTTTAGTCTTCCACCTATTTCTTTATATGTGTAGTTTTGGCAAAATCAACAGGGAAGAAAAGACGCTAAAGCCTTTAGCATTTGCTCTATTAGAGAAGACAAAAAAGGAATTATTCAGCACCTGGAAGTGGAAGAACATAGATCCTTCAAATGAAGATTTAATTCTATCTTTGGAGAGTAGGCAGCATTAGAGGGAAGGTAATACCTAACATCCCTACACTAATCATTATGGAGAACAAGATGTAAAAATCAGATCATCTTTCCAGGAAAAGAGATCCTACGACACCTGGAAAGGCAACCTCAGTGACCTCAGGAGAGGCTTATCTATGGAGGTAAACCAGAAGTTTTGTGAAGGCAGTTTTTAAACTGTAAAACTCCCACTATCAGTGAAATTTGAGCAGCAAAAAATAACGTATTAGGTGGAAAACTTATCCACTGATTCCCAAAGCAAAAGTGAATTAAAGTAAATTACTCTTGGCAGGCTGTGGGGTAAATAAGTATGCTGTAAATTATATTCTAGTGCAAAAATGAAAAAAAGAGGATAGAGAGCAAAGAAATTAAAAACTACCACAAAAGATAAATGCATTATTTTTTTGAAGGGGTCTATTTCCCATGGGCTGGTATTGAATATTTAATTCAGTTGGAATTATCTGACCATGCCTCAGAACAGGTATCTCCAAGTATCGGATACTGATATGTCTATCATATAAAAAATCACTAAGTTTGTATGATTTTGTGGATGTTTTCATTCAGTACAATTTATAAGTAAATTCAGAAGCTGTATATTAACTGAAACCCACTTTTTCTTACTAGATCTTACTTTACATGGATAAATTTCACTCTTTTAATGGAAACAGAAAATAAAAAACCCACACTCAAAGTTAATTCCTTTGTTGTCAACTCTACACTACTAGGATGTTCATTGGGTTTTGACTGAGACCAAGCACATTATTCTCTTCTTTCCTATAGAATTCCTGGTAAGACAAGGAACCATTTGAACATATGTGGTAACTAACCAAGTGATCTTACAGAGACACAAACACATGATATTACACCTTCACTGACCTGGAAGCATCTAACGGGACACAATAAATAAAAATATCACAAAGAAGACAAAGAATGTTTTATTATCTCAACTTTTTAAAGAAGACAGAAATCTTACGCCATTTTAGAGGCACAGAACTTTTGAAGCACAGTCAGTACAACACTAGCTATTTTTTGCTGCTCTCCATCTGATATTGTCTTTTATGATGATAAGCAGGATGCCTTACTTGCATATGCTGCTTGAATTATAAAAATAGTCATTAAATTTCAGTCAATTAAATTTTAATTGACTTGCTTTTGGAATTTGTTCACAGATCTATTTTCCCTTTCTTTCCCTGTCTTGAGAACAACCCAACAGACAATTTTTCAGTAATCCTCTAAAATGTAATGACCAAATGCTGCCCTTGGCTACATTAGCAAATAGTTTTGTTGAGTGGAATTACTGCTTTGAGTGTGATTTCACAGGGCATAGTAGAAATGACTCATCTGAAAGTATACAAATAATTCTTTTGTGAAATGCGATCCTGCATAAATTTTTCAAAGGTCACATAATTATAATCTTTTAGTAATTCAAGATGTGATCCTGAGAAACACTAAGTGCACTCAGATCCCAGAGCAGTCAAGGGGCACTTGGCACAGCAGAGGTCGGAGCAGCACCAGGCCCGCAGAGCAGCAGCTCACACATCCCTCTGACTGCTGTCCTGCCAAGGGACAGCCCCTTCAACACCACCCTTGCCCCAGCTTCTAGCAGGTGCAGGCAAGAAAGAGAGAGAACTCTCTGGAGCTTTCAGCAGCACAGAAACAGGCAAATGGGAGAAACGGGATTTAGATCTTGCTACCTTTTCCCACAGATCTCTGCAAAACAAACTCAATTGGTATCACAAACCAAACAGTAAAGCAAATCAGAATGTCTATCTTTTGTTTGCCATGGCACAAGAACTGTTGAACAGAGGAAAAAAAACAAGCTGAGTTTAGCTCTATCAGCTGTTTCCTGGGGCTCGGTCCTTCCTTCCTCCAAGGGGTGCCACTGCCTGCTTTGTTCTCTCGTCCAGCTGTTCCTCCACTCCTTCAGCAATGGCCTTAATAGACCCTGCAGGAATGCAGGAACAGACCACAGAAATCTCTTCCCTGCACACAAGCTAACAGGCCCTAGATGTGGAGAACAACACTGACTGCCTCTGTCACTCACTTCACCATCTTGATTCTTCTCCCAAGAGTCACTGTGAGGAGGAACAGAGCGTAATTTAAATGAGTCACACAGAATTGCAGTTCCTCCACAGTTTCTCACCACATGTTCATACAGTAACAAGAAACCAGCTGACCCAATTAACAGGCAACTTTTTTTTTTTTTACAGAACATAAAATTAAATCTAAACAGGGAAAAAGGCACTCTAGAAAGTTACAGAGAACAAAGATTCTGGCATATTGTTAATGCTTAGCAGAGGGAGGGACCTTCCGATGGGATGGCCCATCATGAATTGTTGGGCTACTGATTCAGAAGAACACAAGGGGGACTCTTCAGAGTAGTGGGAGAAGATAATGAGAAAGACAATATGGGAGCTTAGGAGCTACTGAATCCCACATGCTTATGTAAGATTCAAGACCAAACTTTTTTTGATTTTCATATAAGAATACAATTTTCTTAGGGAAAGTTGTGTGCTTTTAAAAAAGCCTACATGGGCAGAGGCACAAAAGGGACAAACCAGATTTTTACTGTATTAGAAAAAAAGAGAAAATGGCCTCTGGGTTAAAAGTCACTAGCTGGAATAGTAAAAAAATCCAGCATTGGTTTTCATTCTTTTAAGCTTGGCCATCAGTAATCATTGAAGTGAAGGAAGTTGCACAACAAAAGAGAAAGCCACTGTGCAGTAGGGACCACTGCCTGTGTGCCCCTCCTTTGGAAGGAGAGACGCAGCATGGTTTCAGTTTAGATTCACGCTGTATGGAAGTCAAAGGGATAAAGGGCTTGAGAAAGGACAATCCAGTAACTGGGCGCCAATTTTAACTTTGGATTCTAGAGCAGCTCCCCACTTTCTTCCTGCATGATCACACGTAAACCTTTGCCTCAGATCCCAACTGGAGAGAGAACCTGCTAACACTCCCCCCTTGGTGAAGTGTCATCAGAAGACATCGGAAGGCATTCACAGACAGGGAAGCAATCAGACATTATGGGATGGAGCATTTAGGGCAAGTAGAACACTTGGTAGAGAGTCATAAGCACACAATTAGAATTCAAGAATTATAAGGGTTCTCTAGTCTTCCCGTTACATGATTTTCCCTTTAATTTCCTTTTACATTTCTCCTGGTCATTTCCCATCTATAATGTAGAAATAATAATACTTCAGAGATATTTGTGGTTTCATTATTTGATGACCACAGAATATTCCATTTAAATAGTGTTAATAATGGAGAAAACTCTCCATCTACTTAGCTGTGTCTATATTTTATGAAGCTCTTCCTAATGAATGCAAATACCATATCATGGCACCACACATAGCCTGCTTCCTCAGAAAGGGGACATCAAAGAGAAATCCGTGTTCTGTGACATTGTGAGTAAGGGGACAGGACTGCAGGCTGTCCTGGGAAGGGTAGGGGTCCTCCAGTGTAGGTACAGCCACTGTAGGTTAAGCAGTGCAAATGTCAATGGGGCCTGGAGAGTTACTGCTGATCACTGAAATCCACGGGATTTCATTCACCTTATCTTTCAGGATTATGACTAATGTTGGAAGTACCATTCTTTAAAATGTAAATCCAAGGAGATGGGTACTGGCTGCATCAGACCAATGGCCCATATGGCCAGCTCTCTGTCTGTGAATTATAGTCAAACAAATGAATATATAGGGAAGTCTGTAAGAGCCTGGTGTGTACATTGAGACTTCTCTACACTTTCCTAGACTCCAACTATTTGCAGTTCAAGGGCTTCCACAGACAGAAATGGTTTCTCTCAACAAAATTTTTTTCCATCAATTGTTCAGTCTCCCCCTGAACCTAGATAAATTTGTAAAGCCTACACGACCTTTTTCAAGAGAGTTCTGCAGCTTAACTCTGGTTTAATATCTGTTTTAAGTACAACCCACCTGCTACCTTTAGCTAGCAGATTTTCAACTTCAATAAAAAAAAAACCAAGCCCACAGTTTTCACTTGCATGTGTCTGTAATTCCAGGATTTTGTCTTCCTAAAAAAACTAATTGCACATCTGTTAACTGAAACTACTCATGACAGCAAAGTGGAATGTCACATGTGGTCCAGTAAGAACAGAAGTACTACCTTCCTCACCATCTCACAGCTTGCTGTCTCTGCAATACCGCTTCTGCTCAAAACTGTCAAATAAAAAGTTCAAAGAATCACAGTGTCGGTCAAATGTTGCATTTCTTATCCAATGAAATAAAAACATCTTTGAGTATGATGAGTCAGCGCGTGACCCACTAGATGATTTACCCAAGGGATCATTCCAGAATGTACACTTTTTATAGAAAATGCTATAGCATTTATTAACTGTCAGATTAAGCTGAATGAGGAACAATGGTAAAAGTCATGCAGAGACCTTGTGCTACATCATAAAGGGCTCCAATGTCATTCCCTGACAGAAAAAATGGATGGCACGTTGCGTGTAGGAAAAGTATTTCATAGGACACACTGCATTCTCTTAATTTGAGATGACTACAGTATTCTTTCCGCCATATCCAAAACTGCAGGAGGCAGAATGGTCCCACAAAATAATTTTTGTTCCTTCACTCTCATGATCAGGGCATTCATATAATTAGTTTGGAAAAGATTCTAAGATTATTGAGCCCAACCATTAATCCAGCACTGCCAAGGCCACCACTTACCACGTCCTTAAGCTCCACATCTACATGACTTTTAAATACCTCCAGGGATGGTGACTCCACCACTTCCTTGGGCAGCCTGTTCCAGTGCTTGACAACCCTTCNGAAACTTTCCCTAATATCCAATCTAAACATCCCCTGGCACAGCCTGAGGCCATTTCCTCTTGTCCTATCACTTGTTACCTGGGAGGAGAGTCCAATCTCCACTTCACTATAACCTCCTGTCAGGGAGTTGTAGAAAATGGTGAGGCCCCCCTGCGCCTCCTTTCTCCAGTTCCCTCAGCTGCTCCTCACCAGACTTGTGCTCCAGACCCTTCTCAGCTCCACTGCCTCTCTCTGGACATGTTCCAGCATCTCAATGTCTTTCTTGTAGCGGGAGGTCAAAAACCGAACACAGGATTCAAGGTGCAGCCTCACCAGTGCTGAGCACAGGGGAACGGTCACTGCCCTGGTCCAGCTGGCCACACCATTGGTGGGACCTGCCAGGATGCCATTGGCCTTCTTACCCACCTGGGCACACAACTGGCTCATGTTCAGCTGGCTGTTGACCAACAATCCCCTTTTCCCACTGGGCAGCTTTCCAGCCACTCTTCCCCAAGCCTGCAGTCTGCAGGGGGTTGTGACCAAGGTGCAAGACCTGCTGCTTTGCTTTACTGAACCTTGTAGAAGTGCCATCAGCCCATCCACGCAGCCGGTCCAGACCCCTCTGCAGAGCCTTCCTGCCCTCCAGCAGATCCACATTCCCAGCCAACTTGGTGCTGCCTGCGAACTCGCTGAGAGTGCACTTGATCCCCTTGTCCAGACCATCAATGAAGACATTTAGCAGGGCTGCCCCCAGCACTGAGCTCTGGGGAGCCCCACCAGTGACCAGGTGGCAGCTGGATGTAATTCCATTCCCCACCGCTCTCCGGGCCCATTTTTACCCAGCAAAGAGAGCACCTGTGCAAGCCACGAGCAGCTGGGTTCTCCAGGAGCTGCTGTGGGAAGCAGTGCCATAAGCCTTACTACAGTCCAGACAGACACATCCACAGCCACCTCCTCATCCACAAAGCAGGTCACCCTGCCATGGAAGGACATGAGGCTGGTCAGGCAGGACCTGCCTTTCCTAAATCCACGCTGGCTGGGCCTGATCCCCTGGTTGTCCGGTATGTGCTGCATGACCACACTTAGGATGATCTACTTCATGACCTTCTCTGATATCACGGTCAGGTTGGCAGGCTGGTAAGTTTCCCAGATCCTCTTCCCAGCTCTTCTTGTGGATGGGCATCACATTTGCTAATGTCCAGTCAACTGGGACCTCCTCGGTTTTCCAGGACTGCTGGGAAAGTCATGATGGGAAGCAACTCGGTGAGTACTTCTGCCTGCTCCCTCAGTACCCTTGCATGGATCCCAACTGGCCCCACAGACTTTTGCGGGTAAGGCTGCATTGTGTAAAGTACATGTTTCGGAGATTAAAAAGATCTGAAACACCTGTCATGATGATGCACCTCATAACAACTGCGGTTATCAAAATTTTTAAGAACAAAGTTCTTCTAGCAAAAATATCATCAATTTTACATGTCATACTTCAAAATGTATAAGCAAAACAGCAGCAAGTTCCTCTAATTCTGAGCAAATGAAGAGCTGTCATTTTTCAAAGTGCAAAGGAAGAAGAAATTTTTACAGAATCTTATCCAATAAGAATGCAATGTGATAATGAACAAAGGTCAACTGTAGAATAGCTTGCTGAGTTATTTTTTATTTCACAAGTCTAAACCCTCCTCCTGCTTTTCAACTGCCTTGAAATTAAACTGCAAGTTTCAGGAACATCTAAATAGATTTCCTTGTGTTTTCCTAAGAAATAGAATCTTATAATAAACAAACATACAGGAGGGCAAAAGGACATTTTGAGTAAGATTTTAACCAAAACATGTTTTTCCTATAAAAATATTATGATGTCCTTCAAATACATAAAACATAGCACAAGAAAACTGTGAAGAAGCCTGAAACCTCTGAAGATATGAATGCACTTTTATAAATACTACAAAAATATGCTGGTGTTATTTTTCACAGTTATTATGTCAATATTTAAGCTCTCTGGCTCACATGCACCTGCACAAAAGTTCTTCTTCAAAATTTATGTGCAACAGTTGCTTCTCACAAGACATACCCATTAAGGGCAGAAAATTCTTCCCTAAATAAACAGCAAATACACACTAACTTCTGGAAAAATGGAATTAAGTCCTCTATATTTAAATTCACAGAGGATATGAAGGTACTAAACAGAAGAATGTGCTGACTTTTCTCAAACTGTTCTCAGAAAACGAAGTAGTATTACTCTTTTGGGTAAGAGCAGGAGTACTTGACTCACACACAAGTGGATTTTGATTTGTATGAGAGTAAGTTGCAGAGACTTCAAGAAAAAGATGACAGGTCAGACTGTTCAACTGGGGAAACTTGGGATGGAAGCTTCTCCTTTCTGTCATAGGCAAAAAACCCTAGTGCTAGAATCAATCTAGTGTGTATATAACCAGACAAAACACTTTGCCTGTGTAAAAGCCATCTTTGCAGCTCTCAGTTTCTCCTTGTTGTCTATTTCAATTATGTAAGACAAGCGAAAATAACAACATTTTAAAAGCCATAATTTTAAGATACAACTAGTTCTTGCAGGCTCTGATCAACACATCACATCAGATGCAACAGCACATTTATAGGAAGTCATAATGACACTTAAAGTCCTGAATAGTTTTATCACCACTGGGTAAGAGTTTGTTTCTGTTTCCAGCAATGTCAATAAGAGCTCTGCCTCAGTAAGTGTGCACAGACACATTTCTTGGTAGATTGCACAGGTGTGTGCAGCTATCGTGAGAAGATCCCATATAATCCATGTATGTTTAATGAAGGAAAATGACATTGTAAGTACCTTTCAACTATTTTCTACTTTTATTTTCAAGCCTGTTATTATTCAAACTGGCATATTTTAATTTTTTGGGGTGATTTCTCCATTCTAGGGCCAGCTGGCACTTCACAAAGGCAAATCAGCACACTTAATGAAATTGAAGTTTTCTAAATTTTGTGATTATTACTGTTTCAATTACTTACAACTAGAGTGTAAGTTCAAAGTAAATTCACACAGAAAGTTGGATGTTTGTCCTTGCTGCGTTAGCAATTGAAAAGAGAGGGAGAAAACTAAGGCTGGGTACCCAGCTCTTTCAAGATCTTTGTAAGGAGCACTGTTTCTGAAAGCAGGGTATTTTTATTTTTAATAATCATAAGCAATTGGTATGGAGCACACAAGTGCTTTTCAAAAGGAGTATATGTAATGGCAGTACTTAAAGGATACCAAGGCTTCTTCAATTACATAAGTATTGAATCATTAGTTGCGCAATGCTTTTTCTGAAGCATAAATACACAGTATTTTTTATTAAGACCACGTTGAAGTCATCCATCTAAAATTCAAAAGCTTTTCTGCCCACAAAGAACATTTCTTTGGCTGATGAATAGTATACAAACATTGTAATTTTGTAGAAACCCTCAATGAAAACTTAGAAAATGTCTAAAACAGGAACTCATTAACAAGCTTATTACTTGCGCCATGTGATAACCTAATCACCTAATAAGATTTACAAAAGGGATTAATGGATCCTGCAGCTGATGTACGGGTGATGTGCATTTATTCATACATGAGAGGACAGGAAATTTTTATGCTTTAAAAGCAGAACAAATTTAATCTTTAATGGCTTGTACAGCTATGACACTGCACAAAACTTTCAGAATTTATCAAAACAGTGTATTTTTTGCAATCTTTAACGAAATGAATACACAGATAAATCCATATATTATATACTATAGATCAGTAGCAATATCCCTTAATTAGTGACTTAAAATTGTAAGCCTTGAATTGTCAGCTCAAACTGTCATCCAAAATCTAGAAACAGCTTTATGATATTAGGCACTTAGATATCAGGACAATACAGATTTGGCCTGGAAGGAATATATATTCTGCTTTAGCTTATAAAAATGCCCTTATAAAACTGTGTCTGCAAAACGGTGCAACTGATTAAATTTCATTTGATAAACCTGTCTTGGAGCCATACACTCCTTTGGGTGAAAAAAGAAAAAGTGATTTCTATAAGTTTGGTTCAGTGATAACAATTTGGCAGTCATACTGAAAAACCATGTTATGATGTAAATTTTCAGATAATTTAAAGTCAGAATGTAACTGTGATTAGTAGACAAAAATTAATTTAACAGCACCATTTTTCTCCTATTACAGGAGTACATGGTGAAGCTTAATGTAAATTTTGTAAGTGTGTTCTTTAGAGGAACTGTGTACGACATGAATATAAATAATAATAATATCCAGCTCTCATATAAATTTTTTTAGAAGTTTTCAAATACTAATATTTTACAGAAATGCAAAAAATTATGAGAATTATTATTAATTTAACTCATTTATAGTCATGATACAGAAAATTTAAAAACCCTTTTTCTCTCATCTCCTATTTCAATGTAATGCATGAATAAAACTGCCTTTAACAGAAATTCCTTACAACACATTACAATAATGTAGTACATTATTCATTGCCGGTTTTGCTCTAATAAAAGCACCCATATAATGGTGAATAGAGCTTCTAAAAACAACAAAAGTCACTAACAACTTGATGGCTGTCATAGAAGGTGAGGAGGAACAACCACCTTGTCCAATATTGCTTTGAGATTCTACCCTAACACCAACAGAAGTGGTTACATATTGCTAAATACACTCTTTAATTTTCTTTTTCCTTCTGCCAAACCCCACATATTTACAAGTGAGAAAAACTGCCCTTTGACAAAACTATTTGTTCTGATCATAGTAACTGCACGCCTCTCTAACTTGCAAAGCACAGTAATGTTTATAGCTTTGGGTTCACTGTTGAAAACGCCAGCTTTACAAACAAAACAACATTCTCATTTCACACAGGTTCTACTGAAAAAGCTGCCTTAGCTTTCACAGAAGCTGTATTTTTGTATTCTGAACACCATGCGGTCTAATTTTAAGGTTATTTACTATCTGTACACGCAGCAATTTCCACATTTTCTTTCAGCAAGAACTAAAACCACTCACAGTACCAACTTCTTCAATTGCCAGGAAAATAAAAGATCCTTCAAAATGACTGAATTTAACAACATCAAAAGATGTGCACTTCAAACATGACGTAGAAGGCCATTAGTGGGTCCTCCCTTCTGCTGGATTTCTAATGTGAACTGGGGGCGTTTAACACAGGGAAGTTAGACCAGTTTATAATGTTGCTTCCATTTCTTCATATTCTTAGTGTATTTCAGACACATTCTCTCATTAGACACATCTTTAAGCTCCAGATACCTTCAGAAAAATACATCTTTTTTATACTTAAGCTCCTTGAATACGTATTTCTTGTGTAAATCTCCTGACATTATTATAAATCCAGGTTAGTTTGGGATGACCACAGGCACAGCTGAAGTGCTGCACAATCTAATTCACACAAAATCCAGCTGGTCATCCATCTTTTTCTTCTTACCTATGCAGACAGGCATGGACATTTACAAATTGTCAAGTCTGCTAACTTTTTCAGGAATTAATTTGTGGGGGGAAGAAAGGTTGGAAATTATTTATTATGCAGCACCACACACCCCTGCAGTACAATCAGTATCACTTAAGAGTAATGTGTAAGAAATTGCATTCTCCTAGGAGCGGAAGTGGAATACAGAAGGAGTCATACCTTTGACTGCTGCTTGTTAAACAATTGGTTAAATCTCTGACTATGCAGTATTCCATAAGCCACAAGGTATCTGCCTCTCTAAAGTCACTGGTGTAAGAGCTTAAGAGGAACAGGTCAAGTTGATTCTACTGTTTCTGCGCAAAAGAAGTTATTTTACTACATGCAGCAGCTAAGGAGTTAATAAAGCAGATCTTCTTACGACCTTCCTCTCAGAATGAAATGATTATGTTAGGTCTTTAGCAAAGAATCAATTCCAGGGAATTAAGTCTTGGACTCATAAGGCATTAGAAATAGAATGGCTTCACTTCCCACTGCCCATGTTGAATGAATTTGTACTCACCCTCTGAGTGATGCTTTTTCCCTCTCTGACTCGCACTGCCAATCCAAGATCAGACAGTCTGCAATTCCCATTATCATCCAGGAGGACATTCTCTGGTTTCATATCCCTGTACAGAATTTGGATGGAATGGAGATGCAGAATCCCACAGGTGATCTGAGCTGAGTAGAAGATGATCCTTTTCATTTCCAAACCCCTTTCTCCCACATTGTAGATGTGATACTTCAGATCCCCTCCATTCATGAGGCTCATGACAAGACACAGATGAGTTTTGGTCTCATAGGCGTAAGCAAGTGTGACTATGAAAGGGCTGTTGACCTTCTCCAGGATCTCTTTCTCCAGCAGTGCCATCTTCTCTCCACTTTTCTTTTTCAACCTTTTCTTATCCAGTTTCTTGCAGGCATACATCTTGCCAGTATTTTTGACCTGGGTGGCACAAACCTAGAGAAGATGCACATAGAAAGGTAAGGAAGGAATTTTACACAGAGACTGGAGTATCAATGGTAGTAACAGGCAGGAACTGGGGAATCACTGATGCCTATTAGTAGCTGCTGATACTAACTTCTGTGAAGAATATTAGCAGAGAAAACAAGGAAAAAACAAGTGTACAATCAGTTCTGTTCTGGACTAGTAGCGTATGGTGGCCCTGATGCAAAGTTCTGGAGGATGCCACTAGTAGACATGTATTAGCAAATAAAAGGAACAAGGACAAGAACAAAAATCTCTAACCGTGAGAATAAGCAGCATCTGTACAGTTAAACTCTCTTGACTCTCAAAAACCTCCATACTGTTTAGGAACAGATCTTGATGCGTGCTTTTCCCTAAACTGCAGCTAGGAATTATCTGGGAGTGAGACAGCACAGGCTAAAATGATATCAAGGAGCAGACTAATAGTTAACTACATGAACATTCATGCAAGGTTTTGTAAAGAAGCCCGCTTTTTTACTAGCATAGATACAGAATATGAAAACATTGAAGTAGCTTTTTACTAACAAGAGCCTCTACCACAGCATAAATAACCCAGCCTAATTTCTGGAAAACGGGCAATCTGAAGGGGCATATTTTACGCATCTTCACAGAGTGGCTTAATCCACTGCTCTTTGCAAACCCACCTGCTGCTCCTTAAAGGGGAGAGATGACTCACATCCTTAAAAGTACAAGCTCTTACCTCTCCAAAGCCACCTTTGCCCAGCACTCGGAACTCAGAGAAGTATTTATCAGTTACTGGTTGCTTCTCAAACACTTTCCATTGGATGAATTTGTCATAGAAGGGGCTGGTCTGGAAGTCCTGGAAGGGCTTGTCCTTAAAGAAGACTTTGGTTTCCTCCCTGGCCAGCTGCACGATGTTCTCATAGTCTTTTGCAGCAGCTGCTTTGCATTTGCTGACCAAGTCAGAGCTCATGAAAGACAGATAGTTTTTGCCGCCTTCCTTAAGAAAATTGGTGACAATATTCTCCATGGTACTGTTCTTGAGATTGTCCTCTGCCAACTCCCAGTTTGACACCTCATCCAGGAAGTCCCTAGCTACCAAATATTCTGGCACTGTCTCTAAGAAGTCTCTGAAGAATTTCTTGCCAATAGGCTGCTGTTCACAAATGCTGTCATAATCAGCAACAATGGACTCCCTATGCTCTTTGCACTGCTCAATCTTGGGCAGCGAGAGGCTCTTACGCCTCTTTTGCATTTCCTTGGCATCTCCTTCTCCACTCTTCCTTGCCTGGAGGTAGGCAGTGTTGGCAATCAGGTTGTCGAGCCCCCCCATGTCACACATCTTGGCAAGCCCTTGAGGTGGCAGAGCCTGGTTCAGACAAAATGACTAACAGGCCCAAGTGCTGTGCTGTAGCTGCCCTGCACTTCTCCCTGCTAGTGGTGTGTGAGGGCTTCAGAAAAACACCAGAGAGACTAACTGCTTTTGCATTAAATACCTCTCAAGGATTTTCACTAAGTACCTTTAGGTATAGGCACCATTTGTGGAAAGTGACTGATAAGAGGTTTCTCTGTAAGGAGCTTTGAGTTTGCTATGTATAGCTGAGGGATGACATCCTAGGCAAACCTTCCCACTGGCAGCACCAAACGCACGTGGCTCAGCTGGTGTTTTTCAGAATGGGCCCTGATAACCTTTAAATGTACCGAGATTCCCTCTAAATGCACTGTCCCTGGCTGCTGGGAACATGCAGAGGTTCCTGGCTGCAATACATGTACTCTCCAACTCAGGGGCATTTTGGCAGGACAGGCCTGGATGTCCCCCAGTTGACACCAAACACCAGCAGACTAACAACTGCATGCCTTGGGATCTGGTTTCATGAAATGCTTTTATCACCAATCTGCCATGCCTAAAAGACCTTGACACAGATGAACATGAGATACTGAGCTTTAAATTACCACACAATTCAGTGCTTTGAGCATTCACACTTGAAAACTCAAGTTACACCAAACATCAGTGACTGAGCCCCACAGACAGTTCATGCAAACCCTGCTGCCTCGCGTGGCGCTGTCTGAGCAGATTACACGCATAGGCTAAGAACTGCCGCTGGTCTAAAAATAATGATCCTTATATATGAAACAACACAGCTCTGACTTCATCTCCTACCCACAGAAAACAGAGAAACACTTCAAATGACCAGCCAAACCTTGCGAAGACACTTCCATATGTTGTTTTGGCCTCAGTTTATTTTCCCTGCTGAGCTTTATGACAGAAAGTGGTCGGATGAGAAGGTGACAACAGCATATAGCTGAGGTGACATCAACAACGGGACAAAGCTGATTATAATCAAGTGAAGGCAAATTCCACCTGACTTCACTTGCTGGCTGCCTACCAGCAGGCATTTTTTTCCCTTCAAAGAATAAAAATTATGTGTGCCACTCACTAGGCTAAGCCCCCTTCTGCTGTGGGGTCAGGTGATTTGGCTGTTAAAACTTTCCCTAAATATACGGAAGGTATTAGGAGAACAAGCAAAGAAGTAACACTGGGGTCAAGCTGTACTCTTGAGGTCAAGGTCAAGTTTCTTTTTTCTTTTTTTTCCCCCACAATCTTAGAGCAAACTGAAGAGCTGAACCACAAAAACTAAACATCAAGAGTAGTAACAGGCACCTTTCAGACTCTCTACAGTAAGTGCTAAGCCCTTCTTGGCTGCTTTTTTGCCACTCTACAACCACACAGTTTTTTGTTTTTACATGCTTAATCCTGTCTGCACTGAATCCATTTGACACAAAACTCATGCTTGTACTCTACAAAATTCCTTTGGAGGCATGTTTCTCTAGGAGTGATGGAGAGGGCCATCCACTGCAAACTGCTGGGTGTGCACGAGAACAGGGGGAACGGTAAGGCAGAGACTTGAAAACCTGGCCAGGTGAAAGCACAGGGCAGGAGAAAGTTACATAAAGGGCTCAGAAGAGCAGCCAACAGTGTGGGCAACACCGCAAAGAGCCAACGGGAGAAATGGGGAATTCTGCTGGTGGCTGTCCTGAAAATGGGGCCTACAGCAACACATTCCTATAACACACTGGGTAGAGAAAGGCACGAAAGGAGGCAACAAAGTTTTCATTTCAGCTTTTTTTAAAATAAAGCTTTTCATTTCCTAAAATTCAGTAGGGTCTTTTTTATGTTTGGCCAGAATATCCACCACAGCTCAAAGAGCAGCAGGACAAATGGCTGGTAGCTGGGGTCCTAAGGCTGAACTCAGCTATTGGTATATTCATGCCTAAGCAAATCAAGACAATACCTCATTTTTATGGCACCTGCATAAGACACACACATTTACAGCTCCAAAGACCATTCTACTCCATTAATTAGAATCTTTCCCAGTTTTTATGGAACATAAACTTTCTCTAAAAGAACATAACTTCATAAAAAGCAAAATCAAACAATATGATACTCATTACTCCAGTCACTTATGAGATTTGCTTGCTGACATCCAAATCTGCTCAGCATTTATTAAACACTGCAGAAAAGCAGATCAGCATGAATCTGTTAGTTGATAATGGCTATTTAAGACAGTGTTACCTGCTCATAAAACAGTACGTTTGGGTGAGAAGCAAAAATGATTTATTTTGCACGTACAAGAGGTGAACAGTTACAGAATTGAAAATGGGGATGTACTAACAACCATGCTAGTGGCACATCAGGGTATGATTTGGAAACGTTCCGTGGTGCAAAGCTCATAGAAAAACTGGGACTTAGGCTAATCTCTAAATCACAGAGAAAATATGCAGGACTTAAAATTCACTACCTTATGTTCTAGATGAACCTCAATTACTGGTCAACAAGATACTTATAATATGCAAATAGATACACACAAATATCATCTGCTTTGATTTCAACAATAACTTTCCTAATAACTCATTTGTGTCAACATCCCTTTGAGCTTTGGAAAAACACTTTGGAAAAACTCTTCCGCAACTGTAATTCTCAGCTACTCTTGCCATGCATGTGACATGAGCTAAAAGCAGGGTCTGCTACTTTCTACATTCATCTATAAATCAAAGAAAAATGAAAAAGCTCTCTTATGGGACTGGATGGCATTACCAGAGGTCACAGGATGGAGCCTCAGACCAAACCTGGACACAGAAAATAGGTGGCAGGTAAGATACAGTTTGACTGTGACAGCTAAGATTTATTTCCACATCCACTCAGATTTCTTTTTTTGCAAAAATTTTGGGAATACTTTTACACAAACAGAAATACTCCACAACAATGTAAATGCTATAGGCACTTCATTACTACTGTTAACATATTTTACATTTGTTTTCAGTTTTAAGACAGACATCATCTGGCATAATAACAACTGATATGATACAGTGTAACAGTGACTCAGGATTTTTTATCTCAGTGTGTAATTAAACAAAAGCTACATTTAAAAAATCAAAAAATCTTAAAAACAAGATTACAATATAAAACAAAACCACAGTAAACTCTGCAATATGCTTGATGACACAAAGATTGGAATTACTTTAAACAGTGAAGATAAACCTCTTTAAATGTACCTAGAATGAGAAATATATCTGCTGAGAAACACATTAAACATTAAAGATGATAATTTTGAAGTAAACAATGCATATTATATTGCTTCAATTTCACCCATGTTGATTAACCATTTTATTAAGCCTGAAATTGTTACAGATTTAAAGCAATAATTCTACCTCTCCATTACATATATTTTAAAAATCCCACAGCATACGTTCAGATTCACAGTAATTTGGATATTTAGGGAAAAGACAAAGTTAGAGGCAAGCACTTAAACAGCTCTAAGAAAAAATTCAAAGAAGATGATATATTCAGGATTTCCACAAAAATGAAAAGCTTCCAAAACATTATGACCAATAAAAAGATAATAAAGAAATTTCTATTAACTGAATTTTCATGAAATCACAATTTACCATTTTTGCCTAGATTTAATTAGTGCCTCCTTTCCTTGGATTATTTAAATTACCACTTTTGTTTGCTTCCTATATTAATGAGCTAACCAGCGAGACTGTCTACACCTCTAGTTAACTGATATCAAATACATGTCTTTGTACCAAAAATCTTTGGATTAAAAATACAGGTCTCCATGATCACTAACAGAAATATAGATTTAAAAAATTATTAACGTGGTAAATTTTAATTTTAGGGTTGCAGAAATCACGTATAGAATATAACAGAGCAACAGACTTAGAGATACAACAAAACGAAAGTCATAAAGAGCACCTAAATTAGAAATGTTTAATACAGTGTGATGGAAAAAGCACATAGCAAATGTTTTACACACTGTTCATTTTAGATTAAAACCCAGAATAGTTTCTTTAAAAACACACTGACTGTGTTTTTGCATACAATATTACTTAGGAAACATTTTCTTTATCCTGACAGTAAACTATGCAGTGTATCAGACCAGGTAAGGCGACCCTTTCAATTTAATTCATTTATAATGGAAAAAGATTAAATACTCTGTGTTTAGGGTATAATCTGCACCACCAGGTTGCTGTGCTCTGATACAGGTAACACTTTAATCCCAGCAGATACATTTGTTGATGTAGTGTCTTCTGTTTCAATTGTGGAACCCCTGCAGTGAGCCTGAGCATGGACTGCATCTGGTGCAGCCAGGGGCCTGCACCAAACCCGCTCTGGTCTTGGAGCAGATAAGCCAAGTGAGTCATGTCCTGATCGACACGGTCCGTTCTGCATGAGCATAGGGCATAGCACACACACCGTTCCAACAAGAGCAGCAGAAAGAAACCCTTCCAGGTTTTATTTGCCTATTCTCTGGACTACCCAGTCCTGCTGGCAGAGGGGACAGCGATTATTCTGTTTCACCCACAAGGACATGCAGCAATTGTGGAAGGAATGATTGCACTCTCCCCAAACCACTGAAAGAGAAGAAAGAACATGTTCCAGTCACACTCAGCTGTTCAACCAACACCTACAGCAAGGTTTGAACTATTACTCTCAAATATTTATAACTGCTGGAAACTTAGAGACAAAACAGGTCATCACTGATTTATCCACTGAGATTGGATTATTATGGTCATCCTGATGATAGTCAGTTCCATCACCAAGCCTTTTACTTACCTCCAAATATTAAAAAAAGAAATGCATACATTCTCACCTTCTTGTATAAAGTGACAGCGTTTTGTGACTGCATAAACATATTCAGCAGTTCTGCCCAGGAAATAAGTGCAGCTATTAAAGTTCTTCCCTTTATCTTCCCCAGTACCAAAATAAAGCCAACGCACTACTGACTCACTATCACAAAAGAGTGTATCACCAAATTCTCATATGAAATGCACTCTTTGAACCACAATGTATGATATCAAGGAGGCACATAGGACACAGAATATACTCTTAAAATGGGACCAGAATTTACACTGGAACTTATTCACAGGCTACAGTTGTTTCAACACTACAGAAAGTGTTATATGTTATCCTTTTACTCCTGAATAATATTTTAAAATGTAGTTACTTTGCTTTTTTTCCTTATTGGCTCACATTTTCCTCATAGGAGTACAAGAGTACCAATCAAAGAAGTGCTGTAAATTATACTTTCTCCTCTTTATCTTAAATAGGATACTTAGCAAGCCAATTAAGATATCTAAAACAGGAAAACTCTATTCCCATTAAAACAATCATCAAAAACCCCCAATGGACCAAGTTTGAGACAATATACTTCAAAACGCAAAGCTCAACAGCATGGAAAGGTTTACCACTGGATTAAAAGTTGTCTTAAAGGTTTAAAGCAAACTCTCTGAAATAGTTTTCACTATTTCCAATTTAAACAGTCAGAATTAAGACTTTCTTTTGCATACATTGGAACTGAAAGTATGATTATGTTTAAACTGAAGTAATTCCACTTTTGAAAATGAAAAGTGAACAATAAAGCCATTGCCTCCATTATCTCTGAATTGAGAGTGGGAAAAATACCATCTTCTAACTCAGACACACATTTATTTCAGAACAGAGGATTTTTATTTGTACTACCATCGTGTTTTCTGGTGTGCACCTCTCAAGAAAAAAGTAGCTTTTTCCTACCCACTTCAAAAATTTACATTAAAGAAACTTAAACCTCTTAGTTGTGTACGTGTTGACAGAAAATTGGAAGCTGTTTTGTTTTACAGCACAGCTGACATGAAAACTGATTTTATTAGTGCTCAAAAATAAAGCATGAAGTATTACTAATGTAAAAAGATGATACCATGTAGAATGAAACACCAGTTTACTTCTGAGCATTAATAAAATCAGTATTCCCTTCAAACTTTAAAATGCACCATACTGAGAGAAGCTTCAATTGAAAAACAAGCGAATGAAGTCACTACATACCAACACAATCTTCTTGTTTGTTTTCAGCTTGACATCTAAGACAGGCATCTAAAAGTAAACAAGAACAAGACTCAATTTGATTCTCAGGATTCCATCTCAAGAATAGGTTTGTCAGAGGAAAATATAAACTCTAAAACAAATTTACAAAGGTAAAAATCTCAAATATTGATGTCTACTTCAGCCCTTTAACATTAAATAGCCCCCCTAAATTCTAAAACTATGCAAATGACAATGAAATATATATCTGAAAGAGATCAGAAGGACTCTGAACTCTCCAGCATGTTTTGTTTATTTTCCATTGCTTTGGTATTTTCATAACTTTTGCTGAAAAAAAGCCTTCTCCATTTTGTAGATATCAAAGCCCGCAGATTTGTGCCAAGGCACTCAGGCATATTAAGACCAGAGCAAGCACAAAGCCAAACCCTAATTACAGGACTTTGTTTTTCAGATGTCAGCATTTCCTTTTAAGGAAGTCATTCACAATTTTGATTTTTTAGGCTGTGTATCTCTCACCACAACTCCCACCATCTATTACTTTTTATAGTAGCTACCCTTAACAAGTACTTGCATATTATTTTCACAGGTGGCACATACACATACAAATATAGTGATACATTTGATAATATATGTTAATAAATACAGAACAATATCTAATTTAAAATATTTATCATCTTTATGCACTCCAGTCTGTGGCTTTAGGATCGGATGGCAGGTCCAGGACTCAATAAGATACAAGAGTGACAACTTCCAGGCTTCCCACTGTGGCACACAACACAGTGGAAAAATGCCTTTGCTTCTCCTTTGCCCCAGCATGGGCTGCCACACACACAGGTGCACAAATCATGCACAACAGAAAGTGTTCAACCATCACGTGAGCAAACACATCTACATCTCCTCCAAGGAAAAGGAACTAGTTTAAACAAGTGTCCTACAGGTTGGATCTGGCCTACATGTCACTAGTTGGACCGTATAATCCCAGAAGACAAAACCATAATGTGATACCGGAATTTAGATTTGAGTATTTTTGCTCTCTCTGCCAGATAGGGCCAGTACTTCTATTTTAGCTTGATCTGCCCAGACATTCCTCCTTTTCTCAGGTAACAGAGAACTCTAAAACAGCTGCCCTTTCCTCACTGAGATAAAAGCAAAAGTTTCCGGTTGTCTGTTCCTACAATTTATATTTCAACAGCAGTTAAGGGCCAAGGTGCTGGGAAGATTCAGCCAAAGTGCTTTGACTTGTATCATGGTGCATGGGAGCCCACTGATCTGGGGTCACAGCAGAAAGTCACAATAAATCAGCTGTCCTATCGGGCCCTAGAGTTGCAGTTTCAGACAGAAGCAGCACAGAGAGCTGAGGACAGAAATCACTGCCACCACCCCAAAGTAACCTGTCCCCACTCCTACATCATAACCCCACGGGGGTCAGTCTGACAGGCGAAGGACAGCAAAGCCAGGACAGCTGCAATCCTGCGCTTCCCAACTGACACCTGCATTTTTCCTCTTTCCCTTGTGCATCTAAGACCACATCAGTTCAAGGAGTTAAACCGGTAGAAAATGGAGCCAGCTAACACCTCCTTCTCTTGCAAAAGCCAAACAAACCAACTTTCAACAAGTGCCAGTCTCAGTCTGGCACTGCCTCCTACCTAAGGTTACTGCAGACGCAGTGGCTCTACAGGAGCCAGACCCGCTCTGGCAGGGTCAACGCGAAATTGCTAAACTGAAGTCAGTAATGATCAAGTTTCACATTCTAACAATGTGGTTGGTTCTCAAAAAACAGTTACCAGATTTTTTCTGATTTTTTTTTTCTAGTTTCAGATTAAAAGTACTCCCTTGGGCTAGTTACGAAAAAATAAAACTTTTTTTTTTTAAACTTTTATAATAACTCTGGGTAAGATTTTCTTAATTTAAGACCTTTTTTATAGTGTCATGTAACAGACTAGCTATAATGGGGATAAATACATTTTTAAAATTATGGCTTACATAGCAAATGAAGCCAATTTCATATTTCCAGAGCGGTCTCTGTTTACTATATAAAAGAAAACAATCTTCAAAACATGCTTATGTAAAAGATCAATCTCTCACCACTTCAGTCTGCACTACATCTTTTTTTCCTCTAGTACACCCTTTTGCCTCCTCTGTTCCACAGACGGTTCTCAGTAAAAACATTTATGAGAAATGACAGAATTGCATATTTTGTCTCAATTCCGTTAAACCAAATCTGACTTCATTGTCAGTATCATGGTTCCTGGCCCGAGAAAAGCAAGGTGCTCTGGAGGGAATCTTGGGTCATTTGTCCTGCCAAAGTGTTGCAAGCCCAGCTGAGAGTGCAGTTATATATAGGATGACTCAGCCCAATAGTAAAAATCAAATATGCATACACAGTAGAGGAAGAACGTAAACAGTTTTCGAAGAACCAAGATAAATATCATATTTCACAAAGATGTCAGAAAACAATAACACCCGTCAACAATGAAGGTGCTTTCAAACAGTCTCTGGGTTTCAAAACCAAGTAAATTAACCCCTTAATAGATGTCTCAGTACATTTATGTGTGTTAAACTGCACCAGTAATCACGACTGCGAAGTAGTGTCAGACACTCTGGTTTAACAGATTTGAAAAATGTATTTATATGTACATCCGTAACTGCTTCGTAAAAAAAAACCCTAACAAAAAACCCTTAACAAAACCCGCCCCACAAACAGCAGCCCCACACACGCAGCACTCGGTTCAGCTGGGCTGTAAGTCAGTGCCTGCGGGGTTTGCCCGCAGACGAGCACCAGCCCTCACGACGAAGGCGGCACGGGACGGGGACGGTCACCGAGCAGCCCGGCGGGGCCCAGGCCTTCGTGCGCCGGGGGCGGCGCAGGCAGCGCGGCTCGGCCGGGCAGGGGGCACTCGCTGCCCGACGGGGCCGCGAGTGGCCCCTGGAGCGCGGCGGCCCGGCCCCCGCGGGGCCCTCCTCCTTCTCCTCCTCCTCCTCCTCCTCCTCCGGGCAAGGCGCGGAGGAGGAAGCGGAGGCAGGAGGGATCAGCCCCCCCTTCTGCCGGAAACCGCGTCTCTGCCCTGCGCCCGCCGTGCCCAGGGCGGCGGGCACGGCCACAGGCCCGGCCCAGGCCCCCCGCCCCGCGGCCATGGCGGCCCGGCCGGCGCTTACCCATGACCTGCACCCGGCAAATGGCGCAGGTGTCGCACTCCACGTCCCAGCTCCACATGGCCACCGCATTCCACTTCTTCAGCGAGAACATCTTGTCGGGGGCGCCCGCCTTGGAGCCAGCGGAGCCCGGCAGCGAGTGGGGGGCGCCGGCCTCGTCCCCGTCCTCCACATCGGCCATGGCGGAGGGGCGGGGACGCGGCGGCCGCGCGGGCGGCA
>VWPU01007543.1:0-40124 GCA_013398955.1 Callaeas wilsoni
CGTGCCGGGGCGCGGCGTCCTGCCGGGGCCGGGGTCGCTGCGGGCTCGGGGCCGCCGTCGCCGCCTCACGGACACAACAACATGGCGGCCGCGCGGCCTCCTCCCTCCTCCCCCCGCGGGGCGGGGCTGGGCGCGCGCCGCTCCCGCCCTCCGCCCTGAGGGGAGGGGAGGGGAGGAGGGGAGGGGGGAGCGGCTCCCGGTCCGCGCTGGAGGGACCGTGGAGTCAGGGAATCGCGGAATCGGGGAATAACGGAATCGTGGAATCACGGCGTCATCAAGGTTGGAAGATCATCTACTGGTATAAGATCATCTGCTAGTTTAAGATCATCTGCTGGTTTAAGATCGTCTCTTCCAACCGTCAGCCCAGCACCACCACGGTAACCCCTAAACCACCACACCGTATCACCCAGCGACAGATGCAGACGCCCCTTGAACACCCCGAGGGACGGTGACTCCACCACCTCCCTGGGCAGCCCCTTCCAAGGCCTGACCGCCCGGATGGCGAAAAGTTTTTTCTAATCTGTAAAGTCGCGGCCCCTCTCGCCTCAGCGCTCGCCGTGCCCTCAGCAGGCGGCTGCCATCCCTCGGCCCCTCAGAGGATGAAAGGCAGGGCCACAGGGATGAGTAAGGGACTGAGCATCTCCGTTAGGAGGAGACACTGCGGGAGCCGGGCCTGGCTAGTCTGGAGAAGGGAAGACTCAGAGGGATCTCATCAGTCCGTGCAAATATCTCCAAGAGGTGTCAGAGGACAGTACCAGACTCTTCTCAGTGGTGCCCAGAGACAGAACGAGGAGCAATGGCCTTAAACTAAAACACAAGATGTTCTACCTCACCATGAGGAAGAGCTATCCATTGAGCAGAGCACTGGACCAACTGCCCAGGGAAGGCATGGAGACTCCCTCTCTGGAAGAATCCAAACCCTGGACGTGTTCCTGTGTCACCTGCTCAAGGTAACCATCTCCAGCGGGTTGGACTCGGTGATCTCCAGAGGTCCCTCCCAGTCCCAGCTATTCTGTGGTTCCGTGATTCTGTGAAGCCAACTTGCCCCTTCCCCATTATCCCCCTGCAGGGTCTGTAAGCCTGGCACTCGCTGAGCGAGGCTGTGAAACAGGCAGGGTCTCAGCAGCCACCTCGGCCAATCTGTGAGTCAGGTAACAGTGGAAGTGTGTGCTGAGGGGAGCTGAGCACTTCACAACATCCACTGCCATCCATCCTCCTTAGGATCCTCAAAAAGCCCTGGAGAAACACCCTGTTCAACCATAACCTGAGATTAGCTCTGTTGGTCAGAGCGGTGCTGATAACACCAAGGCTGTGGGTTCAATCCCTGCAACCCATTCTTTTAAGGCTTGGACTTGAGGAGCCCCGTGGGTCCCTTTGAACTCAGAATGTTCTGTGATCTACAAAAGCCATTCTGGTGCACAAGGCCTTCTGGCCGATGTTTCCTGCGTTGCTGTGGTGACATTCAGCTCGGCTGCAGGAACATGTGTGGCCCCACGCCACCAGGCCACGCGCTGTCCAAGCCACCCTGCGCGGCCCGCGGCTCCTAAAGCATGAGGTAATGGCGAGCTGGGAGCCAGCACGAGGCAGGACTGCCAAAAAACACATGGAAACTGAGAGACAAGTGATAAAGCAAAAGGCCTGTGAGCCAGAAAACAGGAAAGCTGGAGAATGGCAGCAGTGTTGGAGGTGGCAGGAACATTGCTGGTTCCAAAATGAAGCTCCAGCTAAGCCTTGTGCAATGGAGCTCCTTTCCAGCAGCAAGATTTATATCTGGGTTTTGTTGCAACTGTGATGGATCATTAATGTTTTATTTTTATACATATCTTTAATTTACAGTACCGTATGTAGGTCAGGTTGTACTTTGCGGGAGATTTCCACCTGCTCCTCATGTTTGCCTTGATCTGAAATGAAATGCTTGCAAGTAGCTATAAAATGCACTCCTAAATTATCCACAGCACTCTCCCTCTGAGTCCAAGGCTAGTCATTGTAACAGATGGACTTCAGTCTGTCATTAGGTCATGTCTAAGCTGGAAGGAGCATAAATGTTCAGAGGGAACAATGCAAAATACAGGATCCTGTGTCTTCACACTCAGATATGAGCCATGCAGTGAGTTGTGTTCTGGTTTGGCTCCCTTGATCGGGGAAGCAAACATTTGAAAGGAAGTTAATCAGCTCCTCTGAAGGGATTTTTTCCAACAACAAGTCATCATCTGAATGCAAATGTGATCTGAATGTGAATATGTACTTTCAGAGGAACTCTGGAAGAAATACAGGTAACTGAAGGGAAAAACAGGATTCCTGGCCTGTTTACACTCAAAAGCAATGAAAATATGTAGAGCCAGTAGAGCTGTAGCTGAAAAGGATGTGTGTTGACAGCATCAGCAAGCAAAATATGAATTTTGAGAAGTCCCTGTTAAATGTTGCCCTTTGCAGTGTGCCTGGAGGGAGATCAAATGTGACCTACTTTGGGAAGCTGGATCCTGGAGACCTGCGGCTCCTGTACAGCAGAACCTGCTGGGTGCTCCTCCTGGTCCTTAAAGAGGGGGAAATCCTGCAGTGCCATCCCTGTGACAGGAAAAGCTGGGACTTCCAGCTGCTTGTTATATTTATGTATTTTATCTTTACCAATCTGGTCACACACAGTGCATGGAGACATTCCATGTCCTGTGTCCCAAACCTCTCCATATCTTGTGTTCCAGTCTATTTTTTAATACATGGCCCCATGTTAAATGACTTTTGCTTCTATTTTCCATGATGATCAGAGCAAAGGATGAGAATTATTTTATGGAAATGGAAATTACTGGACCCAAAGGGAGAGCAAGGCCTTTGAGAACCTGACACACAGCTCAGGGAACGAGGTGTTCCCAGACCCAGAGTCCTGAAGGACCTGGAGCGTTTCCTCACTCATCCAGTACAGGGGTTTTAATTTGGGAGGTGGAGGGTGGCAATGAATTATGGAGGAACTCCTGAAGCCCTGGCTGGTTTTAAGCAGGAAGAAGTAAAGCAATCCAGTCATTTAGACACCTGTTAGTGTGACCTCAAGAGCATTAAACCTTAGAATATAAAATAAAAAGGAAAAAGTTGGAGACGGACAAGTAAGTTTAAATTGTAAGGTAAAAATGTGATGTGTCTTTACTAAAGATTGATTGCTTTTAACTAAGATTATACCCTTGATAATTGTTTCCTAGACATGGATATAGAATAGATGTATTAATTTATTCAATAAATTATTGGAAAGCAGGTCCGTAAAAAAAGATAGCTAGGTGGAAAATGTAGAGGAGTCTCCTCAAACATACACCAGCTGTGGATACACAAAGAGAATTTGTGGAATTACAAAGGGAAGAGTGGGCAGAAAGTGCCTGGATTCCCGTGTTGCCCCTAGGCAGCCTCACCTCCCTGCATCCCAGGACCGTAGCCTGGCCCACGTGTGCTTTTGCTCTTGCACAATATTTTTCAGACAGGCCTTGGAACAAAAGGTAGGAGGGAGCTGATGGTATTTGCTGATGGCACAAAGCTGGGAGGCACCGGCCGTGCGGCAGGAATAGCTGTATTGCTGGAAGAGCTGGATAACATGGAGTGCTGGCACACTGGGAATGGGATGAAATTTAATAGTGGAAAGTACAAGGTCATGCCCTTGGGAATTGCTAACAAGAATCTGTGCTGCAAGCTGGGAGCTCATCAGTTGGAAATGACAGAAGAAGGGAAAAATCTGGGTGTATTTGTTGATCTCGAGATGACGACAAACTTCCAGTCCGGAGCAGATCTGACAAAAAGCACACATCCATAGAGGTATTTCCAGGAGAAGGGAGAATGTTAATGCCATTATAGAAGCCTCTGCTGCAACCTTCTCTGGAATTATGCATGCAGCTCTGGTCGCTTTTAATCAGGGGACACAAACTTTAAATGTGACTGGAAAGTAATTACAGGCTAATCGTGATTTTTTTCTTATACAAGGATCTTGAGATCATTTGTTTAGCCAGAAAACCTGAATGCTGAGAAAAGATACAGTTGTTCTTTGTGAAACTTAGGGAGTAAACACAGCAGTAAACACATCTCCCTTAAGAGCAAGGGTGATGTTCCTGTACGAGAAAACAAGTATCCGATGGCCATGAGAAGTCTGGGCTGAAACATGAGAACACCAGAGCTGCCAACAGCTCAAGTCCGGAGGCTCTGGGTCATCCTTCCCAGAGCTGCTGTCCCCTGATGCCGTTGCCACCAACCAACAGCTGACCCTAAAAGCCCAATGAGTCCTTTCCAAACCACTCTTACCATTTGAGGCACAGCCACTGAGTTACCAAGTGGCTGCTTACAGAAAGAAAAGAGGTGCCTGGTGTGGAAAGATATTCCTTGGTGTAGGGGTTTGAGTTCTTCTGCTTTTGTTTTGTTGGGTTTTTTTTTCTGTTTCTTGAGGACTTTTCCCCATAGGTGTGGGTGATTGGGCATAACAACTGGACACTTCACAGACAAAGTGGTTGTCAGCTCAGCGGAGAAGGCTGGTGGCCTCTCTCTCCTTACCTGGGAGTGCCCAGGCGGGGGGAAAATACCGCGAGACTGGAGACGGCAGGGCGGGGGGACAACCCTCTCTCCTGGGGGTCGGACACTCTCTCGCTCTCGCTCTCGACTGGAGAAGAGGAAGGAGGCGGCCGAGGCTGTTTGGAGAGGAGTTTTTCGGCTGTCGTCGGGGACCAGCCTGGTCCTGCTTCTTTTGCCGCGGGTGAGCCCCTGCTCGTAAGAGCAGCCCTTCAGACTGAGACCTTATTAACACCCACCTCACCAAGGGAAGGACTTTCTTACCATCTGCCTGGGTGCCCCGATCCCTCCTCTGCCTGCCTCCCTGGGAGCCCGGCCCCCGCCGCTTCTTTCGGGGCTGCTCCCAGCCTTCGCTGCTCTGTAGCCCCGCACCTCCTGCCTGCCGAGACCTCCCGGGGTTTTTCCCACCGCGGCTCCAGAGCGTGATACATCTCCTCCACCATCCCAGGACTTCTGCCTGTCTCTGCCGTCCCAGCGCCCCTGCCAGCTGTGACCGGCACGGCACCAAAGAGGAAGGTGCCCACGGCCAAGACGGCCTCTTACTGGGTTTTTTGTGGTTTTGTTTGTTGTTAATACCAAAATTGTTGTTGTTTTTGCCTCATTAGATACACTAGTAAAGAACTGCTATTCCTATTCTCATATCTTTGCCTGAGAGCCCCTTAATTTCAAAATTATAATAATTCGGAGGGAAGGGGGTTTACATTTCTCATTCCAAGGGAGGCTCCTGCATTTCTTGGTAAACACCTGTCCAAACCGAGACACTTGGGCTGTTGTTGCAACCTAAATGTCACTTGAGTTATTGGCTGAGTTAAAATCTGCACATGGTGCTGCTGAGGTGAGAGCATCCAGTGCTGGGCCATGCCACCCTGGTCCCTCAGATCCCTTCCCAGAGGCTGCCTCTCGTGCCCATCCTGTAAGGAGCTGCAGTCCCGGAGCCATCCCCACCCGGAACAGAGAGATAGAGCAAAACTAAAGGTGTGCAGGTGCCTTCCTGCCCCCGGTACCACCCACTGACCTTTAATACACTTCCCTCCTGTGGCCCCAACAGCCACCTCAGCTTTTGCAGGCTGTTTCTGTTATGATGAAAAACTGATGGCAGGGTTAGATATGTCTTAAAAAAAGCAGTCAGCACACCAAGTCCTGGTTCAGTAAGAACAGTCTGACCACGGAACACAGGGGAGTTTGCTTTCTCAGGGCTCCAAACTGGCTCCTTTCGCCAGTTTTTTACCCCAAACCAGCTCTCCTCATCCCTTCTCTTCTATTTTGTTTGGATTTTCATCTTTCATCCTATTTAAATGTTTCACTCCTGGGTTTTTGATGAATGCCTGAAAAGAATGCTGACCCCGACCACAGTATTTCCACTGTGTTGCTCCATGTGCAGGTGTTTCCATTCTTCCTGCTCCCATCCAACAAGTGCTATTTCACTGTTCTTTCAATCCAAGTGGCACCAGTGACTTTGGGGTCAGCACAGCGTGAGGGCCACCGCTGATTCAAATGTGCCAGGAGAGAGGCACCCACTGCCAGTCATCCTGATGGGGCCCCGAAACAGATGCTCTGAGTCATTCCCTCGCAAAGTAGATGAATAATTTGAAAATAATGAGATTTTTATTATCTACATATCATTTTGGTCAGAACATTTTGCAAGAGCCTCATTTTAGGATTTTTTTTTTGTCTTGTAATAACCCCGTTTTACAACAAGATGTGCCATTAGTGACGCTTTGCTGCAGGGAAGCAGCACGAGGACGCTGTCTCGGCTGCCCATCAAGATGATTATCACAGGACTACTCCAATAGGAAGATTTGGGGGACTCAGGACTCCAGGTTCAGTGGAACAGAGACAACATTTTTGAGCAAACCCTGAAAATGGCTTTAGGGACTCTGTTTCCAGGTAGGAGCACAGCTGGCTGAGCCTGGCTCTGTGAGGATGCCACCTGAAAGTCAAAACTGAAGCCATCGGTATTGAGGATGTGCCAGGAGTTCGGTGTGGGCAGAATATCTGGAAATCTTGGTTTATGGATGCTTATATTATTTCCTTTAATAGACTAATAATCCATATGAGATTAATATTAGATTAATATGGCTTCATGTTAGACTCATCATTTTCTCCTATGGATCCAGGCTGAGAGAGTTGGGTCTGTTCAGCCTGGAGAAGAGAAGGATCCAGGGAGACCTCAGAGCCCCTTCCAGTGCCCAGAGGGGCTCCAGGAGAGCTGGAGAGGGACTGGGGACAAGGGACGGAGGGACAGGAAAAGGGAGAATGGCTTCCCACTGCCAGATGGGATATTGGGAAGGAATTGTTCCCTGGGAGGGTGGGGAGGCCCTGGCACAGGGTGCCCAGAGAAGCTGTGGCTGCCCCTGGATCCCTGGAAGTGTCCAAGGCCAGGTTGGACGGGGCTTGAAGCAACCTGGGACAGTGGAAGGTGTCCCTGCCCATGGCAGGGGGTGGGAATGGGGTGAACTTTAAGATCCCTTCCCACTCAAACCATCCCATGACATTGTTTGCCTCGTGAGCTAAAAATAAGTAAAAGGTTGAAAGCATTTTCTGCTGAACCTGTCTTTTCTCTAGAAAAGCAAACTGGCACAATTTTAACCTGTGTCATGTGCTGTGTTGCTACAACAAAGCTGCCTGAAAAAATGCTTTTCATAATAAACCATATCTATTTTCCTTAATAAGCACTTAATCACCTTCCTCCTGAGGTTGGATAATTAGAGAAACAGCAGGCAAAGAGAGGGCAAGAAGCTGTTGGATCGGAGGAGCTGCTTGAAGTATCATTAGATGATATTATTTTAGCTGAGTATATTCAGTGATAATTCTTTCCTGTAGACACAGCCTGGTAACCTGCTCAGGGCTGCTCCTGCTGGGAATTCCCACCCACAGGAACTTGCACCATTAAAACTCCAAAGTTGAGCAATTCCTTTTTTCCTCTGGCCAGGTGGATGCTGTACCTGCAGCCTCCTGGAGCAATGGGAACTGGTGTTCCTGCCCCTGCACTGCTGCAGTGCCAGGCAGGGGGTCAATTAAAAAGTATCTTGGGTCATTTTTGGTGACTTTCATTAGTGACTGAAATAAAATATATCCTACAATAAGACTTTATGCTAAGAATAAACTTAGAGGAGGCTAATTGGAGAAGGATGGAAAATTGAAAAAATAGTTAATAAATTCCTGTTGGATCCATCAGGTCGACAGTTTAACACTGACACCTTTGGCTGTATGGCTGTCAAGGACATGCTGTGGAAGGTGTCATTGTCATTGAGGGGCTGGAGCGTGTCCAGGGAAGGGAACGGAGCTGGGAAGGGGCTGGAGCCCCAGGAGCGGCTGAGGGAGCGGGGAAAGGGGCTCAGCCTGGAGAAAAGGGGGCTCAGGGGGGACCTTGTGGCTCTGCACAACCCCCTGACAGGAGGGGGCAGCCGGGGGCGTCGGGCTCTGCTCCCAGGGAACAGGGACAGGAGGAGAGGAAACGGCCTCGGGCTGGGCCAGGGGAGGAGCAGGGTGGATATTGGGAACATTTCTTCATTAAAGGGTTGTAAAGCCCTGGACCAGGGCAGTGGTGGGGTTCCCATCCCTGGAAATGCTCAAAAAACGCATGGATGTGCACTTAGTGCTGTGGTCTAGTTGCCAAGGTGGCAATTGGTCAGACCTGGAGGGCTTTTCCAATCTACGTGATTCTGTGATTCCAAGGTTTGTAACTTCCATTAGTCCTTGATAAGTTAATGTATGTATCATTAAGGTAAAATAGAAAAAAGGAAAAAGTAAAGCTGGCTTGAAATATTGCAAAGCCCAGGGTTATCCTGATTCATGCCTATTACTGTAATTGCATTTCAGCTGCTTTGAACATTTAATGGCAAATTTCTACAACTTTGCAATTTAGTACTGTGAGTCTCTTTTCTTTTAGATTACAGTGACATTTTCCTCAGCCATTTTATTACTCTTTCATTTTATTCTATTTTTTAAGTATGTTTAGAAGTGCTGGCCCTTCAGGGTTCCCTGGCCCCTCCGACCTGTGCGTGAGCAGTGTTAAACCCTCCTTGGTGTCCCTTGGAGAAGCAGGGGGGACAGCAGGGGCCTCACCTGGTTTGGGTGTGGGGCCCAGAAACCACTGAGGCTCCTGTATGAGTAGGAAAACAGCTCCCTTTGGGGTTGCGCAACAGCAAAGCAGATCCTCTACCCAGCCCCTGGCTGTCATTTGGGACCTTGAGGTGGAATTTGAGCAAAGCCAGGAGCCATGGAAGCCTTGGTGCTGTTTGGGAAGCAGGATGCTGGACTGCAGCGTCCGTGACAGCACGGCAAGGAAAACGCACTGACCTCCAGCAGCACATTCCTGGGGTCGCTGCAGCCTTTCGGTTCTCCTCCCGGTGCTTTTTGTGCAGCTCGAAATGAAAAAGCTGCTTTTGTGTCTTGTCACCGTCCGAGCGGGAGCGGCCTCCCTGCAGAGCCGGCGCCAGGAGGTGATCCCAGTGTAGCTGTCACAGCACCGGGACAGCGCTGCCGGAACCAGGGCACCCGGCCCAGGCCTTGACTTGTGACATCCGATCATCCTCGCCGTTACATCCAGTGCCGAACAACTTCCTCCTGCCCGTGAATCACACCGGGGAAGGATCCTTTCAATAAAAGCTCATTTTCCAAAGCTTTTTTCCTGGAGAAGTTCTCCTCTTCACATCTGATCCGAAGCCTGCTTGCCCTGTACCTTCAGATGGCTCTGGATCGAACCTTGAGAAACGGATTTTCAGCAGAAGCAGCAGCCAGCAAGCTGATTTTAATGCTTTGCGTTATCTGTGCAAGGCAGCTCGGCAGTTTCCCTGCACACTGAGATCGGAAAGCTGTGATTTCCATTAAGATTTCAGATTTAACTTTTACTGTCGTGAAGTCTTGAAGGTCTCTGGCACATTGTCACAGGTGAACAGATGCACCTTTTTTTGCCAGATAAATTTGGACCGATAGTGTGTCTACATATAATTATCTAACTGGGTTTTACCTGTGGAGTTAATATCCCCAATTTTGGGCAGAGGCTCCAACAGCTCATGGTGCTTTAGGAAATCAAATAGGGAATACACAGTTGGTAAAGTTACAAAAAACACCCCAAAAAGAGGAATAGTGACTCAAAACAGCTCGATGACACATTCAAAGCCCACTGAGTCACCTGGCATCTCACCAGCACTGCTCTGAGGAGGGTTGGCACAGGAGGGGAGATAAACAGATGCCTTTGCAAGGGAATCATGTTTCAGTTGCCAAGTGTTCTCCTCCAGGAAAGAGAATTGGAGCAAACCTTGGATCGACATCATCACTGGGGCTTGGTTCTGGTAGGCTGTTCTGCACAGCGTGTTGGTGCTGGGGCTCCAGTCCCAAGGTCTGACTGGTGCAGTGATGTTTGAAAAATAGAAACAATGAATATTTCATTTAAAAATTAGTAATTCAACAGAATGGGGGAGATGGCAGGTTCCAGACAGCCCGTCGTGACATCTGCCGTGCGAATCCATAACACCCAGCTCTGTGTGACGGGAACAGAGCCCGGGTGTGCTGCTGGCCCTGGGGGAGCCCTCGGGGTGTGCGGCCCCTGCTCGCTCCCCGGGGGTCACGGGCACCCCGGTGCCAGCACAGCCAGCGGCACAGCGGGCACAGAACCCCGGCTGTCCGGAGTGTGCGGGGCACGGACGGCACTGGGAGCGGGACTCCTTCCAGCCCATCCCTAATGAGCCACATGACACAGCGCGTGGCGTGGCTTCTATTTTAGGCCACTTTGCCATCTAAAGCTGGACTCTGAGCTAAGTTTAGGAGGAGAACCGAGACCCCTCGGAGCAGCGATTGGTGACGGCTGGATGTGTCCGGGGCACCCTGCAGGCTGGGAAGCGCCCGGTTCCCGGAGTTTCAGTGCGGCATATATGTGACTGATGTAATCTATTCTATCGGTTGTGCTCCTATGAATTGACAGGAATTGCCCTTTTCCTGCGCTCTCCGGCTGTAATGCACAGACACCTCCCGGGGTAGCAGGGAGAAGTCCCGGCCGAGGGCTGTGAGGGCGGCCGGCTGCGACAGGTCCCTGTCCCCGCAGAACCCCTTCCCCTGCCCGGCCTCCCCCCGCGGGTGACACTGGATGGGGCAGTGCAGTGAAGTTAAAAAGGTCTCCTTCGCAAAGGTGATTTATTGAACCAGCTGGTTTTCCTTCAAAGGAAGAACAGCTGGAGGCTCCTTCCCCTCCCGAGAAAACCCACGGATTGTAGCGGCTGCAGCCGGTCCGGAGGTCGGGCGGGGGTTTGGGGCTAAACCCGCCCGTTTGGTCGCGGCAGCACGGCCCGAGCCCAGCCCGAGCCCGGCTCCCACCCTCGGAGCCACAGCCGGACCGGCAGCCGGGCCGCTGCCGCCGGGGCGGAGCCGCACCGGGGCCCGCCCAGCCCGGTAGTTCCGCTCGGGGCCGGAAGCAGCGCTCGGCCACGGAAGCGTCGCGGGGCCGGCGGGACGCGTGTGCCGGTACCGGGGGTCTGGTACCGTGCGGGGCCGGCGGGACGCGGGGGCCGGCACCGGGGATCTGGTGGCGTGCGGGGCCGGCGGGACGCGGGGGCCGGCACCGGGGATCTGGTGGCGTGCGGGGCCGGCGGGACGCGGGGGCCGGCACCGGGGATCTGGTGGCGTGCGGGGCCGGCGGGACGCGGGGGCCGGCACCGGGGATCTGGTGGCGTGCGGGGCCGGCGGGACGCGGGGGCCGGCACCGGGGATCTGGTGGCGTGCGGGGCCGGCGGGACGCGGGGGCCGGCACCGGGGATCTGGTGGCGTGCGGGGCCGGCGGGACGCGGGGGCCGGCACCGGGGATCTGGTGGCGTGCGGGGCCGGCGGGACGCGGGGGCCGGCACCGGGGATCTGGTGGCGTGCGGGGCCGGCGGGACGCGGGGGCCGGCACCGGGGATCTGGTGGCGTGCGGGGCCGGCGGGACGCGGGGGCCGGCACCGGGGATCTGGTGGCGTGCGGGGCCGGCGGGACGCGTGTGCCGGTACCGGGGTTCTGGTGCCGGGCGGGGGCGGCGGCGGGGGGGCGGCGGGAGCGGCAGGCCCGGGTTAACCGACCGGCGGTGTTGGGTCAGCGGAGGGTGTCTGGCCATGGCGTAGGGCCAAGGTGACAGAGCTGGGGGTGTTCACCTGGAGAGGAGAAGGCTCCAGGGAGACCACAAAGCCCCTTCCTAAAGTGCCTAAAGGGGCTCCAGGAGCGCTGGAGAGGGACTTGGGACAAGGGCCTGGAGGGACAGGACAAGGGGGAATGGCTTCCCAGTGCCAGAGGGCAGGGATGGATGGGATATTGGGAAGGAATTGTTCCCTGGGAGGGTGGGGAGGCCCTGGCACAGGGTGCCCAGAGAAGCTGTGGCTGCCCCTGGATCCCTGGAAGTGTCCAAGGCCAGGTTGGACACTGGACTTGGAGCAGCCTGGGATGGTGGAAGGCGTTCCTGCCCATGGCGAGGGTTGGAATGGGATGAACTTTAATGTCCCTTCCAACACAAACCATTGCATGAATCCATGCTGCAGCATTCCCTGTGCCAGCTGTGCTGCCGTGGGTGCCTCATCAGTGTCACCTCACCCTGGATGTCCTCATGGATGTGCACATCAGTGGGAAGTGCAGGGCAGAGATCATTTCTGGTGCTGAGAAAATAAGTTTCCCTGGAAAAACCTGGGAAAATAAGTTTCCCTGTTTCATCCTTGTTCTTTTCTGGCTCTTCCACTGTACCTGAAATCACAGGGCATGAGAGATTAGTTGTGGGCTTGTGGTTTAGACCAAAGTTCTTCGTGAGAGGGAAAGCTTATGAGAGTGATCAGGAATGATTTTCTGTTGAGATTATCTCGTACTCAGGTTTATTCTCTTCTCTACCTGAACAAGCTTTTGGGCAGGCCTTCTGTCTCTTCCAGGATGTTTTTGACTTGAACTGGAGATTTTGATGCCTTCCAGGCTTGAAATGAGCCACTTGGCATGTTTTTCTGTGTTACAAACACGCATTTCCATGTGCAGTTTTCAGAATGACTCTAGAAATTTTAAGAGCCAAATTAAATATATGACGAAACCGAACTGAAAGCCAGCTCGGCTTATTCTGCTGAAAAGTTTTGCTGGTTTCCTTTTTTTTCCAAAGAAATTGTTTACCATAAAATAACAGTTGCTCTTGTCAACATTCTAATTTTTAAACTCCCCTGGAAAGACAGAATTATTTTTAGTTTTCTAAGCTGTGGGTTATGCCATTGCTCTGCTGCGTTTTTTTAAATTGAGCTCCAAAATGTGAGATGACAGAATTTTTGCCTAAATCCGTAGGTGACAAATTTATGGAATGAAAAAATGTTATTTTTTCACTTGCTGTCTAAGCCATGACCCCACTCCTGAGTCAGAGTTGTTCAGCTCTAGAGACGCTGCTCTTGTTTTATTTGTTTTTCAGCCCAGGCAATGTGACTGCAATTAAATGTGCATCTGAGGAGATGTGTGACCTTCTTAATGAGGACATAACTTTTTAGTACCATTTTGCTGAACTCATAATCCCATAACCCCCTAAAGAATTTAAAAGCTCTGTTAACCTGCAACTTTCATTTATTGTTAGTCTGGACTTCTTTAACAACACCCATAACATACTGAGTTACTCTAATATTTGACTTCCAGTTAATTTCAGAAAGTTAATTGAAACATTTCTGAGCCCACAAACGCGGCTGAAGATGAAGCTGTGGTTTTGTGAGCAGGTGGGAATTGGCAGGAGCAGGGAAGGCTTTTGTAGGCTCAGCCTGTGTCCCTTTTGTGGCTGAGTGCTGTGAGATTCTGCACACAAGCACCAAAAATACTCTTTTAAAGCACAGGCAGTGCTGTATTTGGGTTGTCCCTGCAGTTTGTGCTGTCAGGAGAGACACTGCAAGTGTTGAAAGAGGCTGCAAAGGCCAGAGTTCAGCACAGCTCTTCAGCAACCCGATTTAAATATCTAATTTCCATATTAAACAGTGTCCTGAAATGAGTTTTGTTGTCCTCGAAGATGTCTGTGGCCTTTCAGTAAGGAACGAGGATGAAAGTTTAGCACCGCATTCCAGATTTCCTCTGAGACATGTGCAGGTGTCTCCCGGGTGTTCCCTCAGGATCTGGCATTTTGGTAGGGTATAAATTGCTTGCCATAAATGTATTCCCAGGCAGTGCGTGTGTGCTACAGCAGGGCTGCAGCCTCTCTTGTTATGCTTTTGCTTGACCGACCTTGTAAAGTGCATCCTGTGCTGCTTTTGTTTGCTGAGGACAGGAACAAGCCACCAGGATGCCAGCGCTGCCTCTGGATGAGCTCCAGCTGACAGAAAGGGATCCCAAGACAGGGAAGCTGAGAACTTTACCCGCACTGGTGAGCTCTGGTTTTCCTGAAAGCCGAACAGACCTTCAGTAAATAATTGTTTTGTATTGAGGCTTGGTCTGGGATATGTGACAGGAGTGGCTGGAGCTGTGTTAAGAGGTTTAGGTTGGAGATCAGGAAAGGTTCTTCCCCCAGAGGTGCTGGGCACTGCCCAGGCTCCCCAGGGAATGGGCACGGCCCCGAGGCTGCCAGAGCTCCAGGAGCGTTTGGACAGCGCTGCCAGGGATGCCCAGGGTGGGATTGTTGGGGTGTCTGTGCAGGGCCAGGGGTGGGACTGGAAGGTCCCTGTGGGTCCCTTCCAGCTCAGCATATTCTGTGATTCTGTGAAAATTGTTCAGCCTGCTTGTTAAAGAAGTTTTTTTTAATGTGTTCAGATAGTTGAGATTTCATTTACCCATCATAAAAAAGCCCCAAAACACAAGAACCAAACTTACTGTGTTCAACATCTGGAGTAAACTGTGTTTTCCCAGCACATCTCCCTCTGTTGAGTCCTCTGCTGCAATGCAGAGATGCTCAGGGAGGTTTTGCAAGCTCTGCCTCAAGTTTAGCTCTGAGCTGTGGCACTGGGATCCATCCCTTGTGCCTTCAGCTTGATGAAACCGGAAAACTCAACCCACAGAAACCCTTTTCTCCTAGAATTAAGGCCTGGAGAGAGCCTTCTGGGTGCGGTGCAGGAGTGGGACTGTCAGTGCTGCTCGCTCCTGAGGAGCTTTACCCTGAGCACACGTGTGGGATGAGGCAGAGCCCAAACCTGCTGCTCATTGGAATTCTCCTTTTAGGTTGGGTATATTTGGGCAAAGCCTGTTCAGTAACCCTTGGGAAGGTAGTGAAGTCTTTCTTTCTGTCTTTGATGGTTGTGTCCTTTGAGTTCATGGAATATTGTGCAAGAACCAGTTTAGATGAAAAAGAGAGAGTTCAAAGGCGTGCTAGGAAGCTCCTGCTCTTTGTTTTGAAGGCGTGGGAGGATTGCTTTGTCAGGCAAGAGAAAGCAAGGAGCAACATCTGCCAAATTATCAAGGTCTGAAAGTGTTGCTCATAAAGAAAGATAAAAACCCACTGCATTGGGATACAAACCCAAACCCATACCCATTGAAAGGGTAGAAAATGGGAAGTTACCAGGGAATGGAATGTTCCTGTCATCAGGACAAGGAGTAATTGGTTCCAACTGAAATTTAGGTTAGATATTGGGAAGAAACTGTTCCCTGTGAGGGTGGGGAGGCCCTGGCACAGGGTGCCCAGAGAAGCTGTGGCTGCCCCTGGATCCCTGGCAGTGTCCAAGGCCAGGTTGGATGGAACTTGCAGCACCCTGGAAGGTGTCCCTGCCATGGCAGGGGTGGAACTGGATGAGCTTTAAGGTCCCTTCCCACACAAACCGTTCTGTGATTCTATAATGTGATTCTAAAAGGTAGCTTTGTGTTTCCTGCAATTCAGTGAGCAGATGGTAACTGGGCATTCCTGTCATTTGGTCTGGAGTTTTAATACAGTGGTTTTTGGCTTTCTGCAGCACCCAGAAATTAAAGCAGATCGGTCGTTCGTGCTGTACAAACCCCCTCCTGTCATCAGAGACCCTGCCCTGGTGGAGGAATTCCTGGAGCGAGCAAAATTCATTGCAGATGACCTGAACTGGCTTCTGGCTTTGCCTCATGATAAATTCTGGTGCCAGGTAATTGTTGTTTTTTATCTGAAGATACAACATAAACGTCTAGGTGCCTGTAAAAGCCATGAGCCTTACATCATTTTCATAAAGATTTGTTTATGCTTATAATGTCACTCAGGAAACATTTTAATTTCCATTACTGTGCCTTAGAATGCAAAGAAAGTATTTCCCTAAGGATTTTCCATTGTGGATTTAAAGAGTTTGTTTGTATTTGATGGATATGGGGGTCCTTTTAATGTGCCTGAGTGTTTTAGATGGCTTTAAATTCAACTGCTCACTAGCACAGCCTATGAAGGTGTGACATTCCCTCCTTCCCATTTCCCTGCCCTCCCTCGTGCCAGGTGATATTTGATGAGAGCCTGCAGAAGTGTTTGGATTCCTACCTGCGCTCCGCCCCGCGCAAGTTCGACGCGCTGTGGGATCGCCATCCGGAGGTGAATGAGCTGCAGAAGTGCCTCCATCGGAGTGTCTTCCTCACTTTCCTCAGGATGTCCACCCACAAGGAGTCCAAGGTAAATATTCCTGTGCCTTGCAGGTGCTCCAGGCTGTGTGACCTAGGGAAAAAGAGAATCAGAGAAATGAATCATTTTCCTTCTCTCACGACATTCCTCTCCCTGATGATTTTATCAGCTGGATTCTTCATGTGGAGATGGTAACACTCAGAGCTGAAGTATGAGAACTATGCAGTGATTCCTTGGTTGATTGCCTGGATCTCCTTCCTGGCTAATAGCAGGGTATCCATGTGTGATGGTTGGATATGTCATGGTAAGAGGAGAGAGAGCAAGCTGGCCTTTGTGTGGCCACATGGAACAGGCTCTTCAGGCCACCAGTTCCTGAGTGTTCACTCCCTCAGGGCCACGTGGTGCCACAAAATTCCTGCCAATGCTTCTCTCTCCTTGAACTTGCCCCAAGACCTGGACACACAGTGAAATTGCTCTAAATTACTCTTATCTTAGCATCATCGGGCATTCAGCCTGGAGAAGAGAAAGCTCCAGGGAGACCACAAAGCCCCTTCCAGTGCCTAAGGGGGCTCCAGGAGAGCTGGAGAGGGACTTGGGGTAAGGGCCTGGAGGGACAGGACAAGGGGGGAATGGCTTCCCAGTGCCAGAGGGGAGGGACAGATGGGATATTGGGAAGGAATTGTTCCCTGGGAGGGTGGCAAGGCCCTGGCAGAGGTTGCTCAGAGAAGCTGTGGCTGCTCCTGGATCCCTGGCAGTGTCCAAGGCCAGACTGGATGGGGCTTGGAGCAGCCTGGGATGGTGGAAGGTGTCCCTGCCCATGGCAAGGGGTTGGACTAAATGAGTTTTAAGGTCCCTTCCCACCCAAACCATTCTGAGATTCTATAATTAAAAGACGTACTCAGCACTAATTGTGTGAGTGCAACTCCCATCTGGAGCTGTGGAATTTTCACCAGGCCTTTGGGCAGGATGAGTGAGGTACCTTGTGTTTTAGCAATTACTCCCTGGATCTCCTCATTGGTTCGTGATGTGTTGGTTAGGGCTGTGCTGAGTCTTCTGCTTATCACAGTGGTGACGTTCAGGATGTTTGGAGGAAAGGCCTGGGAGTGGAGGACTGGGACAGGGGCAGGTTGAAGGAATGCTGGAGCCTGCAGCTGGCAGCACTTCAGCAGAAGTACCCGACACCTCTGTGGTGTCTTTCATTGCAGGATCTGATTAAACCTCACCACTCCGAGAGGCAGGCGAGCATTTGAAACCATTTTATAGTTGAGTGGTTTGCAGGGAATGAATAGTCCATTGTCAGGCAGGAGTTCTGGAAAGGGAACCTGGCCAGCACTGAGCCCCATCCCTCCGCTTCAGCAGGGAGAATGTGCCCTGCCTTTCACTGGGATTGAAAACATTTGCTGTCAGAGGCAAACTGAGCTTCCGAAAATCCAAAATCACATTTCAGCTGCCTGTTTCTCAGTGTCAGACAATGGAATTTTTCTCATCTAGAATTTTGTAAGAAGTGCCTTCAGTGTGATGAGTTTTTGTCACAGTGTTCAGCAGTCAGGGTGTAGAGCTGCAGTTCTGGGGTTTTTCCCTGCGTGTCCCTGATTCTGTGGTCTCTGGTGCTGGATTCTGCTCTTCCAGGGCACAGGAACCTCAGGCTGTCCCTGTGTCTGGTTACTCATTCCTGCTCCTGAGCTGAGCTGTTCTGGTGTCGCCTGGGAACTGGGGACCTGTAGGGAGATTTTTTGTAAAACTTTTAGGTAGATTAATTCACCTCCTGGTGAACAGATCAGTGGGGTGCCTTGTGTGGCAGGGACAGGAATGTGGGAATAGATGGCTCCACAGAAGCTGTTTCAAGCAGAGTTGCTGCCTTCTGTGAAATAAATTCCTTAGTACACCTTTGAGAGATGTTTTTACAGGTGTCATTATAATGCTGACATTATTGCAGAGCAAGATATGGATTAACCTTTAAGTTGTTGGGTTTTTTTTTCTGTCTTTGTAGGATCATTTTATCACTCCCTCTGTCTTTGGAAAAATTATTTACAATAACTTTCTGTTCGACATTCCCAAGATTCTGGATCTCTGTGTGCTTTTTGGGAAAGGAAATGGCCTCCTGCTCCAGAAGATGATTGGTCAGTAAAAGCCAAGGAGCAACTTGCTAAATTTAGGCTTTTGCTTGTATGACAGGTGACTTAGTGGGGTTTATACCAGTGGAACTGCTCTGAAAATGAATTGTTCAGTAGCAACTAAGATCTGTCATTTCTAGATCAATTTCTAGATCAGATTGTGCTGTTCCTTTTCCATGTGCTTGTTCCAAGGAAAGCTTCATGTCCTGCATTGCTGCCCTGAGCTGGGCTCATGTTGTTAGACAGGAACCCAGGCTCAGTTGCTTCCTGTGCCAATTAAATGCGTCCTCAGCCCTTGTAAGAGGAATGTGGGGCTCTGTAAAACCCTGGTAGAGATGGGAAAGGGTGAGGAGGGAGAAGGGTTGGGAGATGGGCACAGTCCAGCTGTGAGTGCTGTTGTTCCCAGAGCTGGGAGCCAAGTGAAACATTCAGTGTGAGGTAATCACTGCTCTGGGAAGTGGGAGAACCTGAAACTTCAGTGCAGACATTGATGTATACAGAGCTTCCAAACCACAAACGCTTCAGAGCCTTGCTCAAGCTGTGCTTATCCCTGGATTTCTGTGTCTGTACACACAGTCTTAGTGGCGAGTACACAGGGAGGAACATCCAGCCATGGATGCTGAGGAATGAAGGTGGAGCATATTGATTTAGCTTCTCCATTTATCCTGTGCTCTCTTCCCAATCCTGTGATCTTTAACATCACCTGAGCACCTGAGTGGAAGAATATCTACTCTTGGATTAAGTGAGCTCTTCCTGAATTCTAACCCGCTTTGCCTGCAGCTCATGGGATGAAGCTTTTCTGTTTCTTTGGTAGTTATTTTTGTCTCGTTTCCAAGTTCACTAACGTGAGAAGTGTCAGAGATCATGTGGTGCAGACAGATTGCCAGCCAGAAAATCTTAGATAAACCTTTGCATTTTTAATCTTTTTATCCTTTTTCAATAGTTTCCACTCTAAATTCCTCTGTCGAGCCTCAGAGGTGGAAAGCAGGCACGGCAAGATAGATACTTCCCTTTCAGATGCGAAGCTTAGATTATCTGGGTCTTAAAATATTCCCAAAAAGACCTAAGTAATGAAACCTCCTTTGAATTACGCTCTGGAGTGCCACACAATCACGCTGCATGCAGGTGACCAAGGATCTGCTCACCTATTTCTCATTATGTCGTGACAGTAATGGCGTGAGCAGTCCTGGTGTGTAATGAATTCATAACTTCATAAACTTGAGGTTCTTGTCAAGGTATAAATTTTTCTGAAACTTGTCTCATAGCTCTTACCTGAGCTCTGTCCTCGCTGGAGAACTCTTAATTTTCGTCATCTGAACAGTAATTCCCAGGAAAATAGGAGCCTCAGTGCTTACTTGGTGAGGATTTATAGTATGGCATTACTCAGTGGAGTATTTTGTAAAGGTAATGGAGTCCTACTAATATAATAGCAGGTGTTACTGAAGCCTCATTACCTTTAAGAAATATTCTGCAGCACATCTCCTGGTGTGTGCTGAACTGTTATCAGTAATTAAAAGTCAACTCCAGTTGTCAAATAAAGGAACTGGGGATGTTCAGTGATAGTATTTGCATTATTCATTGATTCAGCCCCTGGAGCGTGAATCATCTGACATCTCGTTTGCTCTGCTCTGATGAGCATGTTCCCATTGCTGGGTCTCCAGTGGCACTGGAGAGCTGATGGATCAGCTTTTTGGGAGCAGGGCCTGTGCATGCGCTGAGGAGTGAGGGTGGGCTGTGTCCCACGTGGTCAGTAGGTGTGTCTGGGGGGTGTCAGCAATAACACAAGTGCAATATAACAAGTACCATCTTCTGATGCAAATTTGCTCGTTGGCATCCATGTCTGAACTGATGGAAACGCTCTCCTTCCCCTTTTCAGGAAATATCTTCACTCAGCAGCCCAGTTACTTCAGTGACCTCGATGAAACTCTGCCCACTGTCCTCCAGGTACTGCTTTCCTGCTGGGACTTCATCTGGAAATGTGGTGTAGCTTGGAGAGTGAAAAGGGAACTTTGTAGGCAGGCAGAATGTATTTCATGAAATCATGGAATATCCTGAGTTGGAAGGGTTTATCAAGTCCAACCCCTGGCCCTGCACAGACACCCCAAAAATCCTACAGATTGTCCAAACACTCCTTGAGCTCTGACCACCCTCTGGGGTAAGAACTTGCTCTAATATCCAGCCTAAACCTCCCCAGACTTTGCTGTTGCTCCCTTTCCCTAGTTTATGTTAATGTGTGTCAGGGAGGTTTTGAACCTTTATCTAAAATTAATACTTGGTGACTCTTCCCTTCCACCTTCCTTCAGCTTCTGGCCTTCTCTGCAGTGTCCCACTGCTGGCTCCTGTCTGCTAACACTGCCCTGTTCTCCTGATTTAGGTGTTCAACACTATTTTGCACAAGTGTGGTTTGCAGTGTGAAGGAGCCTCTGCTGAGCCCCAGAAACTGGAAGAGAAAGTCAGTGTGAGTCCAGGGAACATGCCCCTCCAGGTAGGACTGAGCTCTCTGTACTCCTGCACGCTGAACAGACCACAGAGCATTATTCTGTTCCCAAAAGCTCCTGCAGCTCATGGGTCTGTGCCATCATTGCACTCTTTGTCCTGGGACATGATGATAAAACCTTTCCACCACGAGCTGATTCATTTCAGCCATGTCCTTTGGAATGTGGATAGTTTTAAACCTGGCAACTTTTTGCTTAACCAGCTTATAAATAATGTAACAGAATATCTGACAGAAGTCTCCACCTAACCCTGGCAGCCATAAGAGCTGATTTTTTTTTCTTCAGAAAGGTGTTTTAATATGTAATTTAACTGTAGTTAATTAAGAGGGGATTTATGTGCTGGGGGCTGTACAAAGACAGTGAACGTGGTCCTCTACAAAACCTTAGTCATTCAGCTTGTGTGGGGGAGCAAACTATCAGTTAAAACTATCATTTAGCGATAAATGATTCTTTGAAACTATCATTTAGTGTGTCATTCAATTTGTTTCAGCTGCCTTGGAAATGCAGCTTGCACTGGACCAGACTGGTGAAAGCATCCCTTTGATTCCTGTGTTTCTGCCGTGCAGTGCTTCATGAAAAGTGCTGCACGGGGAAGAATTCCCCGTGTGGAGGGTGTACTGAGGGCAAAGCCACTGTCCAGAACAGGATCTGATGAGGATTCCGATAATCTCACCGGATCTTTAATGGAAGCAAACAGTTGGGATTGCATTATAGGTCTTTAAAGGATAGGAGTTTTAGGAGAAATGCTGGGTCTGCCCCCAGACCCTGTAACAGGTTTATGGTTGATACAGACTCTGTGCAGTCAGGAAAGGGCCTGGCCCCAATGTTCTGTGTCCCTGGTGGGGAGTTACATTGTGTTCCTGGGAAAACTTGCCTGGCTCTTCCCTCAGTAACTGCTCTTTCCCTCTCAGGAGCTGAAGGACATTGTGCTGTATTTATGTGACACCTGCACAACTCTCTGGGCCTTTCTTGATGTCTTTCCCTTGGCTTGCCAGACCTTCCAAAAACACGAGTTTTGTTACAGGTATGTCTTGGAGTGCAGACAAAGCTTGTCCTGGCCAAGTAAAAATACTGAATGTGCTCTTGTGTCCTGTCCCACTGTTAAAGGAGGAGACAGATTGAATGCAGAGGCTGCTGGGTTCTCTGTGACAGGAATGCAGCATAATAAATACGTGGATATAGGGATGTGTGGATTTTCTGTTCTATGTATGTCATTATTTGGAGTCATCCTGGAGCCAGGCATCCATGACAATTTCAAAAGTCAGCTGAACAGCAGCTGGTGTGCTCTGGGAAGGGTGGAGAGGGACGAGTTATGGACTGAAAGAGCTTCCTGCTGTAGGACCCAAAGCAAGGGAAGCAAAAAGTATTTCAGAGAAATAGTTCTTCAAGGTCTGAAAACAAATGCCTTTGATGTTATGCCCAAGTTTTATGCTAGAGAATATCAGAGAGGTTTGGCAAAAGCTGAGTGGCTGGGAGAGGGTGACAAGGCATGAGAGGAAACAGCCTCAAGCTGTGCCAGGGGAGGTTCAGGTTTGATACTAGGGAACATTCCTTCATGGAAAGGGCTGTCCAGCCCTGGCACAGCTGCCCAGGGCTATGGTGGAGTCCCCATCCTCTGGAGGGGTTTAACAGCTCTGTGGATGTGGCACCTGGGGACATGGTCAGTGCTGGCCTTGGCAGTGCTGGGGAATGGTTGGACTCGATGCTCTCAGGGGGCTTTTCAAACCTGAAGGTTTCTGTGGTTCTGAGAGTGTTGGCTCTTTGCAGACTGCAGATCTGCGTTGGGCAGATGGTTCTGATCAGCGCCAGGATGCTTTTCAAATGCATTCCTTTCCTACCTCTTCAAAGACCTCTCTGTGATTTCCTTAGAGTGCTGCTCTTTGCTTGTGGTGTGTTTGCTTGTGTTTTGGGAGAAAAATACCAAAATGAGGTGATGCTCATGAGTACTGCTGGTGAGGAGGGTTTAATGAAATCAACCATTCGTTCTGCCTTTTAGCAGATGATTTTTGGAACCTCAGCTGACAGGTAGGGCTTTGTTCCCTCTTTGTACAGATTAGCTTCGTTTTATGAACTGGCAATTCCTGAGCTGGAATCTGCAATCAAGAAGAGGCATTATGAAGATAACAGGTGAGAATTCCTGCAAAGGCTCGCTTTGGATCTTCAGTGAGACTTCTCAGGGCTTACTTAAAAATTCACTTCATGCTGCTTTACCCATCCCTGTGGAGCCTGGCTTTTTTTATGCCGCTTCAAAGAGCTCTGAAGAGATGACTTCTATAATTCCAAATTTTCCTGGGCAGTGGGGTGACTAATCATTTTTAGTGCTGTGTAAAAAGGAATTTGATGGGAGGTGCATTCAAATTGTAACGAAGTGTGAGACCATGAATGATCTCTCCGTGTAGCTCAGTCCCACTGTAAGGCACAGGCTGTGCTGGTACACTGGGGGTCTCGTGTGTGGAGCTGCCAGGACAATTGGGATTGAAACCAGCTTTATTTGGAGCATGAATTTTCCTTAATGGCCATGAAATGTGTCTAATATCTGGTCTTTGCAGCAAGGAAATGATTCTCCTAATGAAATTCTTCTTCTAGAGGGTTAACTCTGGCACAAAGGTGTTACAGATTCTTGTGCTGACACCAACAGTGTCTTTTGCTCTCTCCGAAGTGTTTTTGCTGATTTGTGGAGGAGGATTTCGCACTCCAGAAAGAAGATGATAGAAGTTTTTCACATCCTAATAAACCAAGTCTGTCTGCAGCCCATCCTGGAGAGCAGGTATTGGCACTTGGCTCTGTGCTACTCGCCAGTTACTTGATTGCTGTGTGGGAGAAACTGTTTCTCATTTACAAATTTACTGGAGAAAAGGAACAGGAACTGCTATTTGTGTTGGGATTGTAGCCAAAGCTTTGGCTAAGGTCAGATTCTGTTGTCCTGTATATCAGGAATGTTCCAGATGGAGCTGTTTGGTCCAGGATCTCTGTGGTGAGCTGGGTCCAGCGAGCTTTCTGACTCCAGTGTGTGGCTCGTGCAAACATTCATCGTGTGTAACACCTTGAGACCTAATTGTGACCTTCCGGGACCTGGAGGGGCTGACAAGACAAATGGAGAGAGACTGTTTACGGGGGCTTGGAGTGACAGGACACAGGGAATGGCTTCCCACTGCCAGAGGACAGGGACAGATGGGATATTTGGAACGAATTGTTCCCTGGGAGGGTGGCAAAGCCCTGGCAGAGGTTGCCCAGAGAAGCTGTGGCTGCGCCTGGCTCCCTGGAAGTGCCCAAGGCCAGGGTGGGTGGGGCGTGGAGCAGCCTGGGATGGTGGAAGATGTCCCTGCCGTGGCAGGGGGTGGAACTGAATGAGCTTTAAGGTCCCTTCCTACCAAAGGTGCCTTGGAACAAGGCTTGGAGCCTCAGCAGCACCCAGGGGTTTGGGCACTGAGGCTGCAATGGGAGTTTGCTTGGCGGGTGTTCTTGCACAGGTGAGCACAGACTTTCTGGAAGGTTCACTGGTGTAATCCCAAGACATCATAAAGGCACAGCTACAAAAGCTCTACACACCCTTTTCTGCTCACTGCAAGTCTGAGGCACCAAACTATTTGTAAAGTCTGTCTGAAGACTTGTAATTCTAGGTGTGATACAGCTTTAGATCTAACTGCTGAAATGTTTGCTGAAGCCTTAAAAACCACTTGCTTCCATTTGACTCTGCTCCTGTGACAGCCAAATGTGGCCTGAAATCTCTTTTCAAATGGGGCTTTCCCTTGGTGTGTAAATGTGAGTAGCTTGGCTGGTGGGGCAGAACGTGGGCAGACTTACCTCTGAGTGTTCACTCTGCTGTGTTTCCTGCAGCTGTGAGAATATTCAGCCATTTATTGAGGAATTTCTGCAGATCTTCACCTCGGTGCTTCAGGAAAGGAGGTGAGCCTGGCTGGCAAGAAGCCCGAGGGGGGGGAGCTCAGCTCCTTCCTCTGCCATTCTTTACAGCAGAATTGCCTGAGGCAGCATTAGGAGGCATTTGGGAGCCAGAAATTGTTGTAAGTAGTTGGGAGAAGTGCAGTGAGAGGATTTCAGCCTGCAGCACAGACCCTGGCACTGAGAAATGCTGTTCTTCACTCCCTTTAATGCAGCCTCTCAAAGAGGAGAAGAGCGATTTAGTCATTAGCTCCCTTGACAAGTTAGGCTGTTATTACTGATCTGTGCTTTCCAGCTGGGCTGACCAGACCAGAAAAATATGAAACACTAGTGCTGGAGATGCTGAGGAAGTGGCAGAACTGGGAATTCCATCTTGTCCTCGTGCCCATGCTGGCATTCTGAGCATGTTCACATGGTAAAGCAGATTTTCCCTGTAATGCAGCACTGTGTTCCAGCCCTCACGCTTGAGGAGTGTTGCTGTGCTGTAGCGGGACCGAAATCAGGCATGGCTGGAATCCAGCCTTGGGTGAGAGGTTCTCTGTTCCTACCTGAGCACTGAGGCAGTCAGAGAGACACAGTAGTGGTAATTAATTGAGCTCAACTGATAAACTTGCTCCTGTGTTTTCAGATTTCTCCGTGACTACGACGAGCTGTTTCCCGTTGAGGATGACGTGAGTCTGCTCCAGCAGGCATCCTCTGCGCTGTATCCTTTGCTCCCACCTTGGCCTTTGCACACCTGGCAGCTCTTGGATTCCTTCACACCAGTGACATTTCTGTCTCTGGTTAAGCTGCATGGCTGGCAAGGAGTACTGGAAAGTTTTCCCTTAACACAAAAAATAAGAGAGGAGGGAGTTGCTGCCCAGAGAAGCTGTGGCTGCCCCTGGATCCCTGGAAGTGTCCAAGGCCGGGCGGGATAGGGCTTGGAGCAACCTGGGATAGTGGAAGGTGTCCTTGCCCATGGCAGGGGGTGGGACAAGATGAGCTTTAAGGTCCCTTCCCACCCAAACCATTCCGTGGTTCTGTGAGTGTTGACGTAGGCACAAGTTTGGAAGTCGCTGAAAATCCCGTAGTTACTTCAAGGTGATCCCTGAACATTTGCATCCAGGAATGTCCTTAATGCTGTGCTCCTAGAGACGAGACCAGGACAGCCTATATCCTCCAAGCAGTGGAAAGTGCCTGGGAAGGGGTAGACAGGAAAAAAGGTCAAGCTGCTAAAGATCCAGCAGCGTCCAATGGAGCTTCAGCGATAGCGGAGAGCACCCCTGAGGACAGGGAGGATCCGGGGGCTGCGTGTGCCCTGGAGGATGAGGTGGGTGCTGGGCTCTGCTCTTCCTGGGGGCTCTGCTCTTCCTGGCCTTCTTTTATCTGTGAGGACAGGCTCGATTTGCTCAGCTTTGGGGACAACATGAGATTTGGTGTCATTTCTGACCTTTGCTGGACCTCCATGCAGCCTTGGGAAATGAGAACTGAAGCTACACACCTGAATCCTGAGTTATCTCTGAGCAAATTGCTTCCAGCTCCCATGGCTTGGGTTTTCCCTTGCTGGGGATTATTCAAATACTCTGCTTCATCCCTGCAGTTCATGTGCATATTTTTGAAATGCAGAGCTCGCCTGTTATTTGAAGAAGGGATTCTCCAGGGTGTCCTTGCTGACTCAGGGACTGGCAAAAGTAGCTGTGTGCCCAAATCTGTGTCGGAAACCTTGTATAGTTTAAACAGCCGATTTCTCTTTTGGCTCCAGTCTTGGACTTCTGTGTTTAATCCCTGACAGCCCAGAGCGCTGCTTTCCCTGTATTTCCGTGCGCACTGCCTGCCCTCAGCTCTGTCCCTCCCCAGTACCCAGCAGCTGTGTTTGGTCCGCAGTGTGCCGGCGCTGCGGCCGCGCCCGTCGCCCGCGTGTCCGGCGTGGAGCTGGACTCCCTGATCTCCCAAGTGAAGGATCTGCTGCCAGACCTTGGAGAGGGATTCATTCTGGCCTGCCTGGAGGAGTATGGATATGACACGGAGCAGGTGATCAACAATATCCTGGAAGATAAGCTGGTGCCATACCTGGATAAGCTGGACCGAAGGATGCAAAGGTGTGGGACAACCTCTGGTTGTTTCTGTCTCACTTAATTGTTCTCACTGAAGGCTCAACACTTGGAGAGCTCTAAGAATTTGCATTTTAGGGGTAGAGAACTGCAGTGAGAGCTTCTCATTGTCACCTGTCACCAGTTTTCTGCCCTCATTGTGTCCCTGCAGAGGAGTGGGACCTTTGCTGCTCAGTGTTGGAGTAGAGCAGGTGCTGGGTTGTGTTTTGTGACAGGGGACAAAACCAGTTGTGCGTGAAAGAATGGAATGGAATGGAATAGAATGGAATGGAATGCTGGGCAATAGAATATGTTGCCTTCAAAAGTTTGCTGCAGATTTTTGTGTCACAGGTGTGAAAATCCCAGCTGTCCTGCAGGAAAGAGCATCTTCAGAGGAGCCAGTTCAGCTGGAATTCAACCCATAGGGTCAAATACGGTTATTTAACAGGCTGCTGGTTTGTGAGTGAAGTTAGACCAGAGACAGGTTGGAACTGGTAATCCATTTTTGTGTTCCCTCTGACAAACTTGCCAGGCTTGTCCTGCTTTCCCAGCTTGGACAAAGGGTGGAGGGTTTATAGCTGGTGGCAGGATTGAGTTGTTGGAGTTTGTCTGCAGCTGTGAGTGTGCGCTTGTGCTGCACCAGCAGTTCCTGACAGAATCAGGATGTGAATGTGCTGTTTGTTCACATTTCATGGAGTTATGGGCAGACTGCCTCACTGTTGCATTAAAGGAAAGCATCTTTATCGGAAAAATGATGTAAAAAATCTTAGTTTTGCAACAATCTTTATGTTCCCACAGTCAGATGTGCTGACTTTGGCACAACTGGTGCAGGATGGATTTTAGGAAGGATTGGTTTTTCTGCAAAGCCAGCAGTTCCACAAGATAGAGCTGAATTTTTTTTCCCCTGCCTTTTGCATCTTGAAACAAAGCTGCTGGTTCGATAGGAAACGTCGAATTCTGACCCCTGCTGATTTATAGCAGAGCACAGCAGCATTTGCAGCTGCCCAGCTGAGCTGTCTGCACCACCAAAATGAATGTCAAAAGTACAGTCTTTTGACAACTTATAAGTTGAACAAACATAAACCTGGAACCCTGAGAAAGATTTAACAAGGGAGATAAATATCTTGAAATCAGAAGCAACAAATTACTGGAATTTTTTCCAGCGGGTAATTCATCACACTTAGTGTTTGTCTTCACTGAGTCACTGTGTTGAGACCAGGCAGTCTGTTGAATATTCCATTGTGCTGCACGGTTTGATAGACTCTGAAATGAGCAGAAGAATTTTCTCTTGGCTTTCCGGGAGTTGCTTTAGTTTTCCCTCAGATCCAGGCTTTGGGAAGTGCTGTGCCGTGCTCGTGCCAGAGCGTGGCTGTGAAGCGAAGGGGTTGTGCCCTGTGACTCAGCCAGCACCTCTTGGTGTGCTGGGGGTGGCTTTGGGACTGACAAAGGATAAACCAAGGGCTTAGGGAAGGGAGAGGATTTGTCCTCCTCACTTTTGTTTTTATTCTCTCTCCTTGTTGTTTTTTAACAGACAGCTGAAGCCAGACCCTACCCCTCTGGTCAGCTCTCGCTATAACGTTTTCCAGAATGATGAGTTTGATGTTTTCAGTAGGGATGCAGTGGATGTGTCTCGGATCCAGAAAGGCAAGAGGTGAGTATTGGCACCCAGTCATTAACTCTGCCTGTCAGGAGGAACAAACACCTGGGAAACCTGCACATTTATCTCTCCTATAAATCTCCTGCAGGAATGTTTTGGCAGGGGGGAGGGCTTATCAAAAATGTTTCCCACCTGTTTGTCTGGGAAGGTAAAATGAAATAGTGTGAGGGGGTTGCTTTCACTTAGTGTTTTTCCTAATTGGCTTTCCTGTGTCTGCTGCTGGAGATTGCTCTGCCAAGCTCTTTTGTAATGTCAGGCTCTTGCTCCTTGGGCTTAATGTTAAACTTGCACTGAACAACAAACCTTGGAAAGCACTATCCCTGAACCTGGGATTGTGACTCAGAGCTGAGAATAACTAATGATTTGGTTCAGAGCCAAGGGAAGATTCAATATCAATCTACTTCAGCATCTGATAACATTCAGTGCCTTAGACTACTTCTGTTGTTCCTGCTGCTGTAAAGTTTCCTGCAGAAGGGCACTTGCACTCGTGGAGTAGTTTGGGTTGGAAGGGACCTTTAAAGGTCATTTAGTCAATCTCCCTGCAATGAGCAGGGATGCCCCTGCCATGAGCAGAGGTTTCTACAAAACCCCACCAGTTTTCACTTTGCTTTCGGCCTGGTTGGGTGTGTGGTGCTGCCTCCCACTGATGTCAACTCTGTAACGAGGTTCCCTTGTTCCAGATTCTTTTAAAACATCACAGAATCATGGAATGGTTTGGATTGGAAGGAACCTTAAAGCTCATCTCGTTCCACCCCTGCCATGGGCAGGAACACCTTCCACTAGACTTTAAACACCTCCCCTAACCAACCAAGAGTGGTCTTAATGTTGGGGTGTCTTTACACAGCAGATAACTAAAAGTCTGGCTGGAGCTGGAGCCACGTGACCTGAGAGCTCCCAGCTAAGGTTTTGGTTGCAAAGTTGCATCAAACTCTGGGAGAAACCCACTTTTGTCCCCACGTCCAGTGGCCCAGCTCCTCAGAGCAGTGCCACAGTGCTGATCCTGTCTTGGCTGAGCAAGAAAGGAATTTCATTTCTCTCTGGCCAAGGCAATGACTTTTGTTGTGTCCATAGCTGAGAACTCACAGACAGAACCTTTCCCCTCATGGTGGTGCCTTGCTCTGTGAGACAGGTGCATTGTACAGGTGTGCTGGGTTATCCCTGGTTCCCAAAGCATTGCTGGGTTATCCCTGATGCCCAAAGCCTTGCCCAGGTGTGCTGGCTTATCCCTGATACCCAGAGCCTTGCCCAGGTGTGCTGGGTTATCCCTGGTTCCCAAAGCATTGCTGGGTTATCCCTGATTCCCAGTCTTGCCCAGATGTGCTGGGTTATCCCTGATGCCCGAAGCCTTGCCCAGCTGTGCTGGGTTATCCCTGATGCCCAGAGCCTTGCCCAGGTGTGCTGGGTTATCCCTCATGCCCAGAGCCTTGCCCAGCTGTGCTGGGTTATCCCTGATGCCCAGAGCCTTGCCCAGGTGTGCTGGGTTATCCCTGATGCCCAAAGCCGTGCCCAGGTGTGCTGGGTTATCCCTGATGCCCAGAGCCTTGCCCAGGTGTGCTGGGTTGTCCCTGATGCCCAAAGCCTTGCTGCAGCAGCTGGTCAAGGCCAGGGAGCACCGAGTTCAGCACAGAGTATCCAGTGGCTGGAATCTCCTGCTCGGAGCTCCCTCTGCAGATCACTTGGAGAGCTTTGGAAGCTGTAAATCACCCCTGAGCTGTGCTCTGGGATCTGCTCCCATGGCACCACCCTCCAGCTGTGCCTTCTCTCCAGGGGTACCGTCACTGCTGGAGAAGTCCTCCTGTCTCCTGCTGTAGTTATGTGACCTCCTGGGATTATCCTCCTGCTGCTGCTCTTCCTGGTGTCGTTTGCCTTCTTTCTTTTCAGAACATTTGGGAAAACTCTGCAGGACTCCAGACATCTTAGTTGTGGTTTGAGTAGTTTAAAACCTGGAGATCAGCAATGCCCAAAGATGACCATATCTAACTGAATCCAAGGAAAACTGCAGTACCTTGTCTCCAGGATTTAACATTCAGCACTCCATAAATATGAATAGTCTCCTTTCAGTGCTGAAAGTGTCACTTCCTCGGAAGATTTTCCGCCAGCAAGAAGCCTGATGGCTCACCCCAGTGGTGGGGTACCAGGGCTCTCCAAGCTTAGTCTGAGCTCTGCTTTGGGTTTGAATTGTATCAAATACTTAATTTTTTTTCTCCTTCTAAATACCTTTTGCTCACCAAATTCTCTTGTGCTCAGGGTGCTGTTGCTAAGCCCGGTGTCACTGCAGTGCTTAAAGAGCCAGAGCAGGTTGTTCTGGCCACTCTCAGCATCAGCAGTTTAGGGCAGGGACTGTCCTTGAGAAAGAGAAACCCAGCCAGGATGAGGAGGGAATCAAAGAGAAAATGAATGTGCCAGCATAGACTCTGCTGATCCTGAAAAGTGATGGCTGTGCCTGTCCAGCCCTAATTGTCAGCTGAATCTGTCTCCTGAAGCCAGAGCACGTCCTGAGCTCCATGGGACCAGAGGAGCTATCCCACTGTTTTTCCTGGGATTGGTGCCCAGACCATTTCATGCAGCTCCTCTGCAGTCATCAGACCAGCTCGACAGGAAGCAATTACCAAGTGCTCCTTCAGCCTCAGCTGAATTCCCACAGGAGGTGTTATCCCAGGGATCCCGGGATGGGTGAGCTCACCTCGTGCTTGGGAGGGCATTGTGCAGCCAATGCAGGCAGTGAGTCATGGCAGACAGGGAACCACCTCCAGCTGTAAACTTCCTTTGTTTTGAGATTCCAAATGAAAATCGGGCTGCTGGATCACATCCCCTCAGTCTGTCCCTTCCTGAGTCACTGCCACTGCCTGGGAGAGGTCCTTTCTCTGATAAAATCCACTGATGCTGGGTCCTCCTGGACTCTGGGGGCTGCAGGTTGTCCTGGGAATGCTGTACGGCGGAATCCCCTGTTGCTTTGCTGTAAATATGTACCTGGCTGGTCTGAAAAATGGGACTTCAGGCTTGTGCAGCCTGAGACACTCAGTGGCTGCTTTTTAATACCTCTGTTTCTTGGTCTTCCCTTCTTCAAAATGACTATAATTTACTTGTCTCCTAAATTTAAAAACGAGCACTTGCAGGGCTCTGAGAGGTTGAATCACAATCACTCTCTGCTGTTTTGTTCTTTGCCTTGATGGTTGTGTTTATTCTCATCCTCACCCGCAATGGTTATTTTTTGGATCTCCCCATCTGCATTTGTCCTTTTCCCCTCATAATTGTGCTCCATGCACCTTGGCCAAGTTTCATCTGGAATAGAATTGCATTTGGCCTCCTGTGAAAGCTCCTTGTCTGTCTCAAGTGACAGTGGTGATCTCCAATTGCTGCTCTTTTTTAGTGGCCGAAGAGCCCTGGTAGCCATGACCGCCCCTGGATCACTCCATCCAGCTCTGGGGCCCAGCACAGGAAGGACCTGGGGCTGCTGGAATGAGACCAGAGGAGGCACCAAGATGATCAGAGGGATGGCGCAGCTTTGCTGTGAGGAAAGGCTGGGAGAATTAGGATTGTCCAGCCTGAAGAAAAGGCTCCAGGATGACCTAATTGTGGCCTTCCAGGACCTGAAGGGGCTGACAAGAAAGATGGAAGAGAGACTGTTTACAAGCGCTTGGAGTGACAGGACGCAGGGAATGGCTTCCCACTGGCAGAGGGCAGGGTAAGGCGGGATATCGGGAAGGAATTGTTCCCTGTGAGGATGGAGAGGCCCTGGCACAGGGTGCCCAGAGAAGCTGTGGCTGCCCCTGGATCCCTGGGAGTGTCCAAGGCCAGGCTGGACAGAGCTTGGACCCACCTGGGGTAGTGGAAGGTGTGAGGGTGGAACTGGATGAGCTTTAAGATCCCTTCCAACCCAAACCCTTCCATGGTTGTATAAACCAGCAGGGCAATAGGTGGAGTAAGGAGTGCTTGTGGAGTTGGGCACGAGACTTGCGTTGCTTCACATTCCACTCCCTAACAGGGGAAAAAAGCAGCTTCAAGGGAAGGTTTTGACCCCTGCCTTTTCCTCCCCTGTTCTCGGGCAGGAGGGAGAAGGATACGACCCGGAGTCTGGTGAACGACAAGCGGCTGGTGACGGAGCAGAGGGAGCGCTACAGCCAGTACAGCGTGGTGCTGGAGGAGCTGTCCCTGGAGCCGGGAGCAGCGCAGCCCTACGAGGACTACGAGGACGAGTACGACGACACCTACGATGGGAACCAAGTGGGCGCTAACGACGCTGACTCGGATGACGAGCTCATCTCCAGGAGGTGAGTGCTGAGGGGAGGGAGAGGGAGGGAGCTTCGGGAGAATCACCACGGAATTCTCTGGCTCCCACAAACCTGGAAAATGCTGCTTGGGACTCCATTCCTCCAGGAGAGCTTCAAACCATCCCTTTCTCTGTTTTCGCTGTGGTGTGCAAGGAGGGAGGTTTGAGTCTCCCTTCTCCCGTGGGTAGTGAGTGTTCCCATGGCACGTGCCCAGGATGTTCTCCAGCTTCCATTGCCTCAATTAATCAGCAAATCCAAGAGGGGAATTTGCCATTGTGTGAAAGCTTGTACTCAGCAGTGTTTCTCCTGAGAGAAACTACTCTGCAGCAGGGAAAAACGGCTTGGAAAATCAATGGAGCTGGGCCAGCTAAAATAGCTGCTTAGCAAAGGAAAACTTCAAAATTTGGGAAATTTTACAACGGGACTTTTCCCTGCCAATCCCCACTGAGCGCTGACAGCTGGAATTGAGTCCTTGATGGGCTGCACAGCACTCTGCACCATGACTGACAGCTGCGAACAATTAGGTTTTGGGAAGCAAAGGGTTAGTGGGGATGGAGGCTGGACAATATTTACTTCAGAAAACGTGTGGTTTAAAAGCTGCTTTAACATTTCTGAAAGTGGCCTTTTGAATTCTCATGTATTATGAAGATGTCACCATTCCTAACCTCAAACCAAATCTTTGAAGCTTTAAGGTTCCTTTGTCCCTTTTTTTGTTGTTGAGAGTGCTGAGAAGTTTCAATTTAAATCCTTTTTGTGTTTTGCCTGTAAGAATGTGGCACCCAGGTCTTTTCCCCTCTGTCAGGTCTCACTGCCCCTAGAAACAATTAGTGGATGTCACTGCTGAAAACTGGATCTGTTGGTTTGAAATAACAAAGGCTTTTCTGGTTTTACATTCATTTCTTTGGCAGTGGAATGGTGGGTCTGAATTCCAGTGGAACTTAAACACAGACACGTATTTATGTTAAAGAAGAGTTTCAGGCATGTGGTAAATTCTGCCTCCACCCCCAGGCCCTTTGCTCTGCATGTCCAGGGTGATTCATAAAGCCTGATGAATTTCTCCAGGGATGTCCCCCTGTAGGAAACTGGGGCACAGCAAAGGAACTGGGGCTCCCTGGACAGCCCTGACCAGTCAGAGGGTTTGGAGCACAGCACTGGCTGAGCATTAATGGGTCTGTCCAAATTTGTGCAACAGATGCTCCCTGTCTGCTGAGCTAAAGCCTCGCAAAGGATACTCCTTAATATTGCCTCGTGGCTGTGTCTGGATGCCCATTTCCCAAAGGAAGCAGTTGTTTCTCTGGAGAAATTCCTTGTGAGGTTTCAGGGTTGTTTTTTTTAACTATTATTATTATTTTCAGTGACAACTTCATAGTGAACATTCCCCAGTGGAGAGCGTGTGTTTGTTAATTGCCCATAGGAATGTGGCTTTAACTCCTGGGTCTCCTGGTTTTTTTTCTTCAGGAAAATAAGATCCTTGAAATCTGTAGATTCTCATTTTTAAAGACATAATGCAAACCAAAAAGGCTGTGCTGTTCAGAGAAACGTTTGTGGCTGTGCTGTTTTCTTTTCTAACTATTTGTGTCTTAATTCCCAGGCCATTCACAATTCCTCAGGTCTTGAGACCCAAAGGACAGGAGGAAGGACAGGAGACAGAGGAAGAGGATGAAGAGGAGGAGGAGGAAGCTGAAAAGGAAAGAACAAAGGTGACATTTAGCTGGAGTTGCATTAAGATTTATCACATTTCTTCCCTGCTTCACCTGCAGGTGATGTGGAGCAGATTTCCTGTTCCAGAGGGGGAATCTTTGAGCAGGAGCAGGAACTGAGCTGCTGTTCAGTGGCTGCTGGGCTGTGATGTGTCCCCAAGGAGAACTCTCCACTGCTTCCTGGCCTAACTGTGCTGGAGCAGTGACACTTCCTCTGTGGGGAGCTTTAATCTGCTTTATCCCAGAGACAGACAGTGCCAGCAGGGCACTCTGAGGGTCACTGACACTCCGTTTCCATGGATGTGCTGGGAGTAGCCATGGTGTGGGAAGGTTTTCAGGCAGGTTTTGTGCCAGGTGTTGTGTTTAGAGTCCCTGACACCAATCCCGCTGGTCCAGAGGTAATGAACCAGGACTTGACTCTGTTCCCAACAGAATCCCCTCCTCTCCAGGTGTCTGCACGGTGCTGATGAGTTTCCTGACCTGTTCCCTTGCTTCCTTGTAGGACCACTTTGTGCAGGACCCGGCTGTCCTGCGGGAGAGGGCTGAAGCCAGGCGCCAGGCATTCCTTGCCAGGAAGGGGTAAGCAAGGATCTCCCTCTGGCTCTGCAGCTGCCAGCTGTTCTGCTGCTGACTGGAACTGTTGAGGATGTTCCTACTCCTTGACATTCCTTGTGTCAGGGTCCTACCACAGTGGGGGAAATTCCTCACCCACCCTTTACTTCACTGCTGGTTGTTTTATGCCATGGAATAGGGGTAGGCATGGCATGGAATCATTGAGTGGTTTGGGTGGGAAGAGACCTTGAAGATCATCCAGTCCCACCCCCTGTCATGGCAGGGACACTTTCCACTATCCCAGGTGGCTCCAAGCCCCATCCAGCCTGGCCTTGGACATTTCCAGGGATCCAGGGGCAGCCACAGCTCCCCCGGGCAGCCTGTGCCAGGGCCTCCCCACTCTCACAGGGAACAATTTCTTCCTAATACACAATCTGAATCTCCCCTTTTTCAGCATAAAGCCATTCCCCCTTGTCCTGTCATTCCAAGCAGCAGAACCCTGTGCAAGACAGGATCTTGGAGAGCACAACTTCCAGAGCTCAAACAGCTCCCACAGGGATTTGGGGACAGTTTGGTAGCTGTTTGCAGCTGATGGGCTCAATGTATGGGAGGACACAGTCGTGGTGTGGCTGATGCTGCCCCTGGGCTGAGCTGAGGCCTGAGGCTGAACCCCTCAGACCCCGGTGTTTGTGGGGATCTGGGATTTTGTCCCCAGGAGTGCAGTGTGCCTGTTGTGATGTCCTTTCTCTGTCCTCCAGGCACAAGCACGACGGCTCTGCCGTTGTTGGGAATGCCAAGGGCCAGGGGCAGAACCGGGAGACCGTGCAGGAGCGGAGGAAGAAGGAAGCAAACAAAAGCACAAGAGCCAACCACAACCGGCGGGCCATGGCCGACAGGAAGCGCAGCAAGGGCATGATCCCGTCCTGAGCAGCTCCCGGGGCAGGGGCTGCACCGTCCCCAGGCCCCTGCCCACGAGGAGGCTCCATTTCCTCGGCGTTCCCTTTGCTCAGGGGACTGGATGTTGTGTGCAATACCTGGCACCTCGGCTCACACGGAGCTGCATTCCCTGTGGGAGTGCTGCCCGTTCCCAGGCAGGAGCTGCCCTGACTGTGGGTTCCAGTGGCTGCCCCCAATACACGGGACAGGCTGCAGCAGCCATTCCTGCCCTTTTATACTATTTATAATTCGCAGAGTTTTATTTTCATACTGGCTCCTTTTGCCCTCCCTGCCCACCCTGGAGTGGGCAGCTCCGAGAGCACGGCTTCCGTGGAAATGCCTTATCCTGAACTTGAGTTACAGATTGTCCAAAGTTGGAGGGGACCCACAGGGACCATCCAGCCCAGTCCCTGGCCCTGCACAGACACCCCAACGATCCCACCCTGGGCATCCCTGGCAGCGCTGTCCAAATGCTCCCGGAGCTCTGGCGGCCTCGGGGCCGTGCCCATTCCCTGGGGAGCCTGGGCAGTGCCCAGCACCCTCTGGGGGAAGAACCTTTCCTGATCTCCACCTAAACCTCCTGACACAGCTCTGTGCTGGCAGGGAAAGGCTCAGTCTCTTCCCACTGCCAACAGACCCATTGTGCTGGTTTGGACACAAATCCAGGAGGAAACACCCCGCGGGGGGCGTCTCTCTCTCTCTCTCTCTCTCTCGCTCCTGCCTGCCAGGCAAGCAGGCCCCGGCAGCACCTCCCCCATGGGTTCAGGAAAATAATTTCTCGAGTGAAAGTGAAAAAAACTATTTATTTAACAAACCAGAGTCCCCCGCTGTCACGGGGAAAAAAGGATATTGAATCCCCCTCCCCTGTCCCCTAAAAGAGGACTATGGATTTTAGAGTTCTCTCTGTAGGTAAAACCTGCAGTCCTGAGCTGGGCCGGGCTGGGCCAGGCAGGGTCCGACGATCCCCCTTGGAGGGTCCCGCCGAGCAGGGCCGGAGATGGGAGCTGGTCTGGGATGAAAAGCAAGCCAAAAACAGTCAAAAAAGGAACAGAAGCCGCTGAGGCAGATCACAGTCCCTTCTCCGCTGAAAGCCGAAGATCCTAGAGAGCAAAAGTCCTCTAACCAACCAAACGTTGTCAGAATCAGGAGAGAAAAGAAAGCAAAACATTCTAGTTGCAAGGTCAAGCTGGCCGCTTTGAAGAGTTCTCTCGGCTTCTCTCTCCCCCCTTTGCAATTTAAAGGTTCCCTAGAGATCAAGCAGGCGATGGGGAATACAGTATGGTCATAGAATCACCCCAAGACACCCACAGGGGTTCAGGTGAGTAAGACCTTACGGATTTCTGTCCCTTGGGTGAGGCCTGTGAAAACAGAAGGTACAAATAAAAGATGTAGATGTTTTAGTTGGTTTTTTTAGGCCCTTACAGACAGAATTGATGAACATCCTGGTATCCAATTAGCCTTTGCTTGGTTAATTTACTGGTTAATGTGCCCTGAGTGCCATCTCCCCACCAGACTGTATTTTCTAGCACTGTAGCAGTGCCTGTGGCTGTCACCCCCACAGTGAGAAAATCAGCAGTGGGTTGTGCTCCAGGGCAATCGCAGTGCTGCAGGAGCAGCGGGGTGGTAAGGTGGTAGTAAGGTGGTAGTAAGGTCCACACCTTGGTGCTGGTGTTGTGCAGAGGGCAGGGGTGTGATTGGAGCTGCTGTGGGGTGTGTGCAGAGAAGCAGAAATGCAGCAGAACAGCCGCTGCCATGAAATGAGGGGAAGTCCTGAGTGCTCCGAGGAGGAGATTTTTCTTTGCCTATCAGTGCTGCCCAAACCTCCCAATGACAGGCCCAGAAAAAGGAATTACATTTACCAGCATCCCCAAATGCTGTATCCAGGGAAATCCCCTGCTGGGATAATGCTGCTGTCCTGCAGCTCCCGCTCTCTGCACCGATGGCTTCAGCCCCTCCCTGCTGCCCACTGCAGTGCTGTCCCCTCATCCTGTATTCAGCTTCGGTTCTTGCTGCTCAGAGCCTGCAGCTCCCCTGAGCTGCTCAGCCTGATGTGGAACTCAGCAGAGCTCAGGGAGCTGGCACTCACTCAGATGGGATTGTCCCAGGAAAGCTTAAACCTTCCTCTTAACCATCTCCATAAAGCACAGCTGGCACTGGGACAGCTGTAGTTGGGTTTGGCTCCAAAAACACAAGCACAAGTGTTTAGGTGCTCGTTGTGTTCTCAGAGCAAATGTTTTACCCCCCTGGCACTCGTTTGCAAACCCAACAAAGCTGCCGTGAGCACTGGCTGGAACGGGCTCTGCCTCAGCCATTGCTGAAACTCCTCCTGATTAGTGAAAATGGAGTGAGGAGGGAGGGATGCGGCTGCTGGGCTGGGAAAGGGGGAAGAGAAGGAGTCACTCAGCCAGATCTCCCTCCAGCCACCTGAGAGCTGAGGAATTGAGTCACTACCCCAGGCAGAGCCCAGATATCCCTTCCCACGTACAAAGAAGCCTTTGACAGGGCCAGGCAGGGCTGGGCTCTTCAGGGAGAAGGGAATGACTCTGCTCAGGGCAAGAGAAGGTTCACGGGGGAGGAACTGGATGATCTTGAAGGTTCCTTCCCCTCCAAACCATTCCATGACTCCTCCGAGCCAGCTGCTGGGGGAACTGAGTGATCCCTCTCCCTTCCCAGCACCTTCCCTTGGACCAGCTGGATGAAAGCAGGCGTGTGACACACAAACCTGACATCACTTCTGCTCCTCGAGCCATGGGAGGAGCCAGAAAGCACAGGAATAATTAGGAAAGGGATCCATTCTCAGCCCAGCAGTGCTGGGCACACTCAGCCTGCTCAAAGTGCACATTCCTCCGTTAGGGCAGGGGTGCAGCAGCACCTGCAGCTCTGAAAGGGGCCAGGCCAGGAACTTCCATCAAATCTGAGCTACAAAAGGTGCTGTGAATGATTTTAACCCCTTTTTCTGTGGACAGACCAGAAGCAGCAGCTTCTCACCCTTCCCAGGCAGAAGCCAAGGGTTGTCACTGAACCACAGCTGCCTAAGTGCTTTCAAACCCATTTTAAGACACTGTGATTCCTGACAGTGCCTTGGAACTAGGGAACAGGGCTGTTTTTAAGGATTCTCCACCTCCCAGACAAGGAGGAGTCACGGAGAGGCCAAAGGACGAGTGAGGTGAACACACAGACACAAGACAGGACCAGGAGTTTTATTTGAACACAGTAAGTCGAGTACAGCAGCAGAACTCCTTGAGTCCATCTGGCTTCACATCATATCAGTAGGTGGCTGACAGCATCTGGCTCGGAGCTGTTCTATCAGGAATCCATTCCCAGTTTCAGGAGGCTGAATCCATCCCTGCAGTGCCTGTAGCCACCCCAGGCTGGTTCCTGCTGCTGAGCTGCTCAGTTCTCATACTTGTGCTTGATGTGTTTCCACAGTTTCTGTGTGAAAAACAAGCAGGGAAAAAAAAATCGAGACATTTTAGGCAGCTTCTCAGTGGTGTTGGGATAACAGAATCCAAAATGCAAATTATCCTGCCTGGGGCAGTGGTGATGGAGTCCTGTACTGGATCTGGGGGACACAGGGATGCACATGGGGGCTCCTGGCTTCTAATCTGAACAGGCAGGAAGCTGCAGAGATTCCCCTTCCCCTGTTCTCCTGCTCTGGATTAGTGGCCCAGAGACACTGCCCTGAATTCCCACCAAGACTGGACAGGGCAGTTCTGCTCCCGCACAGAACAATCCTATTCCTGGAATCATGGAATGGCTGAGGTTGGAAGGGACCTTAACCCTCCTCCAGTGCCCCCCCCCGCCATGGGCAGGGACCCCTTCCACTAGCCCAGGCGGCTCCAAGCCCCATCCAATCTGGCCTTGGACATTTCCAGGGATCCAGGAGCAGCCACAGCTTCTCTGGGCACCCTGTGCCAGGGCCTCCCCACCCTCACTGGGAACAATTCCTTCCCAATATCCCATCTAACCCTGCCCTCTGGCAGTGAGAAGCCATTCCCTGTGTCCTGTCACTTCAAGCCCTTGTCTAAAGTCCTTCTCTCATCTGCTGGAGCCTCTTTAGGCCCTGGATGGGGCTCCGAGCTCTCCCGCAGGTCTGCCCCAGTATCCTGCAGTCATTAAGCTGTCACTGCTGTACTTAGGAACCTAAGGACGACTTGATCCCTTTCACCCGGGCTTCACGCTGGGGACACCCGAGGCCACCAGCCCTTATCCCCTCCCTGTGCCAAGGGCAGATCGGCCAAGCCGGGGGTCTACAGAGCACAAAACAAGCTCCTTTTCCCCCTCCCGCCCCCCACCACCTTGCACGCCCCTTCCCAGCAGCCAGAGAAGCCCAAGGACACCCCGAAGCCCCGACCACCGAGCGCCGCGACAGCCGCGGAGCCCCCTCGGGCGCGGCCGAGCCGCGCTGACCCTCAGCGAGCTCTGGGACCGAGCCGCGGGCCGGG
>VWPU01007547.1:0-20766 GCA_013398955.1 Callaeas wilsoni
TCTCCCCATCCAGCTTTTCTCCGTCTTTTGTTCCTGCTTTTCCCTGTCCCCTGGTCCCACTGGTCCCCTCTCCTGCTCCCACTTATCCCAAATCCAAAGTCTTGTCCTTGTTTCCTGGTCCCTTCTCCCGATCCAGCTTTTCTCCATCTCTTGCTCCCACTTTTCCTTGTCCCCTGGTCCCACCGGTTCCCTCTCCTGCTCCCACTCCTCTCATGCTCCCACTTATCCCAAATCCAAAGACTTTTCCTTGTCTCCTGGTCCCACCGGTCCCTTCTTGTCCCCCTCTCCTGGTCCCCTTTATTCCATGTTTTGGTCACGTTTTCCCCCTCTCCCGGTTCTTCCAGTCCCCAATTCCCGGCCCCTCTCGTCCCCTCCCTTGTCCCCAGCTCCTGCTCTCCTTCATTTCCCTCTCCTGGCCCTGTTTGTCCCCTCTCCTCCTCCTGCTCATGCCCCTCTCCCGCTTTTCCCCTCTCCTCATCCCCAGAATTCCATGTGGGACAGAGGGATGAATGCAAAAAAAAAAAAAAAAAAAAAATTTGGGGATAAACCCAACCCCTCTAGTCCCAAAATCAGGGATTTTCCCCCAAAGCTCTTCCCCATCTGGTGCAACCTCAGCCTCAGTGTTGGAGTTGGCACCAAATTTTTCCATTCTCCGTCCTTTTGGCCATCCCTGGTCGATGTTTCCCACATTTCCCCGCCCCCGATTTTGGGATGATTTGGGTGGTTTTTTAATTTCTCCCGCAGACTGGAATTTCTCCTTTCACAAATAACCCGAAGGCGGAAAACCAGGGAGAAAAATCCCTTTAAAACAGGTTAAAACCCACCCCTGGCTCTGGGAAATGAAACCTTTTTTTTTTCCAAAGAAAACACTGGAAAAACGAGTTTATAAATGAATTTTTGGGCTTTGCTTTTATCCCGTCGTGCAGAACCTGCCCTGAATTCCCAACCCAGCTCCCCTCCACGGCATCCCTAACCCCTCACCCCACCGACCTGGATCAATCCCACTTCCAGGGCCGTTTTTCCAGACTTTTTTCTGGCAGCTGGATGTGGAGGGGCCTCCCCTTCCCGGAGACATTTCCCAGGCACCACGTCATGTTTGCTCAAGGGCAGAGTTATTGCCGGCGAGGGGGCAGGGAGCCACGGATCCGAAGGGCTTGGAAGGGGGAAAAATGGGGAAAACCAGGGAAAAATGGGGAAAACCAGGGAAAAATTCCTGCCTTTCCTTCGGGAGAACCTTGGGAGGTCTCGGCATTGTTTCTCCCAGGGTTAATTAATGAGGTTTTAAAGGCTCGTTGCTGAAACGGGATGAAAACATCCCGGGTTGCTGAAATTAAAGGGAGTGGGGGGAATTTGGGATTGATTCCACAGGAGAGGAGCAGAAACATCTCCGGTCCTTTAGGATGGGGGGCGCTGAGGGGGTTCCTGAGCTGCTTTTTTCCTTAAAAATTCCATTTTAGGGGAAAAATGGTGTCCAGGTGAGCAGGGAAAGGGGGGCAGTGGGGGCAGAGTTGGATCCCTGGTTTTGGGTGGTGCTGGAGCCCGCGGTGGATTTTTTGTTGGAAAATACACGGAAAAGCGGCGGGACATCGTCCATGGTGGAGGTGGGATCAGCTGCCACAGTCTGGGTCCAGATTTCCCCTCATCCCAAGGGATCCCCTCATTCCAGGTTATCCCCATGTTCCACCCTAAATCCACCCCAGGTCCCACCCCAGGTGATTCCTCATGGCCCATTCCAAGCGATCCCTCATTGGCCATTCCATGTGGTCCCCTCCCAGATCCCATTCTTGATGATCCCCCAGATCCCATCCCGGGTGATCCCTACTCCAGATCCCACACCGGATGATCCCCCAGATCCCATCCCGGGTTATCCCTACTCCAGATCCCATTCTTGATGATCCCCCAGATCCCATCCCGCATTATCCCTACTCCAGATCCCATCCCAGGTTGTCCCTACCGCAGGTCCTGACTTAGACGATCTCCCAGGACCTATTCCAGGTGATTCCTATCCCAGTTCCCATATCAGATAATCCCAAGGTCCCATCCCAGGTGACCCCTATCCCAAATCCCACACTAGATGATCCTTCAGGTCCAATGCCAGGTGATTCCTTTCCCAGTTCCTATCCCAGGTGATCCCTGTCCCAGATCCCACAGCAGATGATTCCCAGTTCCTATCCCAGGTGATCCCTGTCCCAGATCCCACAGCAGATGATTCCCAGTTCCTATCCCAGGTGATCCCTATCCCAGATCCCACAGCAGATGATTCCCAGTTCCTATCCCACGTGATCCCTGTCCCAGATCCCACAGCAGATGCTCCCCCAGGACCCTTCCCAGGTGATGCCTATTCCATGTCCCATCCTTCAATCCCCACCCCCAGGCGCAGGGAACATCCTGACCAAGTTTTAGGGTGGAAAATCGGGATGTGGAGGGATCAGGGAGAGACCAGGGATTCTCCAAACTTCCCACGCTCCGACTACATCTCCTAGATCTCAATTAATTTAATTATTAGCCAACACCAGATGGAATTCCGTTGGTCATGGATCTGCCGGGCTGGATCCTGCAATTCCATCAGCTCCTTCCCCTCCAGAGGGACAATTTGGGCCTGAAAACCTGGATTTGGGAAGCAAAATCCCTTCCTTTTCCAGTGCTGAAGCAAACGGGACCATCCTGTCCATCCATGGGTCCATCCCAAGGGTTGGGAATCTTCCCACTGCTCTTCTTTCCAAATTCAGGGGAAAATGGGAAAACATGGATAAACTTCCTCCTTTGTCGATGGAGCTGCCGGGCCGGGATCCAGCCTCCCGCTCAGGATCATCGTTAGGAAAAACCATCCCGGGATAAGTGGAGTGGAAAAAACACTCCGGAAATTAAACAACCCGAAAATAGAAGGAGAAAAAAAGGTCAGGCCTAAAAATACCCGGATTGGTTTGGAGCTGGAACCTGGCACGAAATAAATAATCCTGGTTTTAGGAAGGGCTAATTTTAGCCATCCCATTACAATAGCCCAGTGTGACCCTGCCACTCCGGAATTTTTTCCGGCTGGATTTTGCTGGATTTGGGGATTTTGGGGGCTGGACTTTGCCCTGCTCTCATCCTGGGAGCGCGAGGGAAAGGGAAGGTGCTGGGAGCGAGCGTGGGCGCGCTCGCCTCTGCCAGGACCTGCCCGGTTTTCCCGGGAAAACAAGTGGGATTGCCAAAGTTCCCAGCCCCAGGGATGGGCTGGAAGTGGGGGTGAAGTCGTGGCGGATCCGAAGTTCCCCACGGAGCGGCTCGGTCCCGTTTGCTCGTTAGCAACGGAGCATTAATAAGATCCATTGAAATGAATTCTCCTGCTAATTCCTCAGTGTAGGGAATGATCCCATCCCAGGATTCCCCCTCGTTGTGGGGAAACCGAGTCATGGGGAGTTCGGGATTACGGCCAGGAAAGGGGAATCCTGCTCTGCTCAGCTTTGGGATGAGGATTAGGAATAAATCCAGCTGCCGGCTCTTTCCTTAGCTTGGAGAGGGAAAAAGACCCCTGAGATCCAGGGGGTGGAGACAGATCCCAAAAATGATGAGATTTGGGATGGGGATGGCCCCATCCTCATCTCCAGCACCCACCGTGGCGACTTTCCAGCTTCTTGGGAAAAGGGGTGGAATGGGAAGGGGATGGAGATGAGATGGGGCTGGAGCCTGAGCAGGATGATTTGAGGGAATATTTTCCAGCAGGGATCCCAAGGAGAAGCCGAATGAAGCACTGGCAGCCACCAGGATATGGGGGAATGTTTTTTATTGGACTCGGGGATGTCAGGGAATGTTCAGCGGCCACTGGAATCTCTGTGGACATGAGACATCCCATGGGAACCCCAAATCCAACTGCATCCCAGGCAGGATGCCCGCAGCCGATGCAGACGCTGGTTGGTGACGCTCCAACTGGGATAAAAGAGGATTTTTTCCAGCCTGGAGAAGGCGGGAGGGGATGGAGGGGCTGGGGGAGGACCACAACAACCTCTGTTCCCTATGGGGAAAAAAAAAAAAGGAAAAAATTAAAGAAAAAAAAAAAGCACCAAAAGCATTGATTTTTCCAACCACCAACACGAGGTGGCCGGGATGGGGGAGACCCAAGATTTGGGGACTTTCCGCGGACGCTGGGCCGTATCCCAGGGAGTTACCTGTGGAACGGAGCGGGAGGTGGGCGTCACTTCTCCGTCATCATCCTGACGAACTCCTCGTAGTTGACCTGCCCGTCGTTGTTGCAGTCGGCCTCCTTGATCATCTCGTCCACCTCCTCGTCCGTCAGCTTCTCGCCCAGGTTGGTCATGACGTGCCGCAGCTCCGCCGCGCTGATGTAGCCGTTCCCATCCTTGTCAAAGACCCGGAAAGCCTCCCGGATCTCCTCCTCGCTGTCCGTGTCCCTCATCTTCCTGGCCATCAGCGACAGGAACTCCGGGAAGTCGATGGTGCCGCTGCCGTCGGCGTCCACCTCGCCCACCATGTCCTGCAGCTCGGCCTCGGTGGGGTTCTGGCCCAGCGAGCGCATGACGGTGCCCAGCTCCTTGGTGGTGATGCAGCCGTCCCCGTCGCGGTCGAACAGGGAAAAGGCTTCCTTGAATTCCGCGATCTTCTCCTCCGACAGCCGCTCGGCCATGGCGCTTCCCCGCGAGCACGCGGCTCTGTCCCGGCACGCCGAGGCGCCGGCGGGGAGGAGGAGACGGGGCCTCCTCCCTCCAAATGCCTCTCCCTGGATGAGCCGCAGGAGGAGGAGGAGGAGGCGGGAGCCGGGACACGCGGGAGAGGCTCGGCAGGAATGGGAATAGATCCGGAAGTTTTGGGAGCTGGGGAAGAAGAGTCACCCAACCCCCTCGGGCCATCCCTGGCTGTCGTCCCGCTGCTCCCACGGTGGCATTTCACGGGGCCGGATCCCAAGGAACCCCTAATTCAGGGATTTGGGCTGTGGCTCGGTGGCTTCGGGGGGAGGCAGGAGTGGGGGTGACACAGGCGATTTCTCTGTTTTAGGGGTGTTTTGGAGAGGTTTGGAGCTGTGCAAAGGAGTTGGAGGGGTCCCCCCCAGTCTCCCCCGCCCCAGGGAGCACAGCAAAGCCGCCGAGGGAGGATCCCCCGGTGCAAGTCCCGGCAGATCCCGGCTTCCTGGAGCTGCGGCTCCCGCTTGGAGCTGTCGGGACCCTGAGTCACCTCCGGGGCCTCCTCCGGGCTCCCCAGGGATGGACCCGGGGCGGTGACGTGGGGCTGGATCAGGGAGCGGTGCGGGGTCCTGCCCTGTTACTCACGGGTGAGCTGAGGGTTCTCCCCATTGTGGGGTTGGGGTTACTCATCTCTTCCGTCAGGGAGTAAAGGAGGGACCGGTGACAAATGAGGGGGTGTTTCTCCATCCATCCATCCATCCCTCTCCCCCTCCCTCCATCCATCCATTCCTCCATCCATCCATCCCTCCATCCTCCCTCCCTCCATCCCTCCATCCTCCAACCCCCATCATCCCCCCCCCATCCCTCCCCCCCTCCCTCCCCCCCTCCGTCTCTCCATCCATCCATCCCTCCCTCCCTCCTCCCTCCCTCCCTCCCTCCATCCTCCCCCCCCCACCATCCATCCATCATCCATCCTTCCCTCATCCCTCCATCCCTCCCTCCCTCCCTCCATCCTCCCCCCCCCACCATCCATCCATCATCCATCCTTCCCTCATCCCTCCATCCCTCCCTCCCTCCCTCCATCCCTCCATCCATCCATCCCTCCATCCATCCATGCCTCCATCCATGCATCCATGTCTACAGGGCCTCCATCCATCCCTCCATCTCTCCATCCATCCATGCCTCCATCTCTCCATTCATCCCTCCATCATCCATCCCTCCATCCCTCCATCATCCAACCTCCATCATCCATCCATCATCCATCCATCCCTCCATCATCCATCCCTCCATCTCTCCATCCACCCCTCCGTCTCTCCATCCATCCATCCCTCCATCCATCCATCCATCATCCATCCATCCATCCTCTGTGTCCATAACACTCCAGTGACCTTCCCCAGCCGGATTAAGGAGCCGCAGGACCAGGAAGTTTCACAGCAGAAGATAATTTGACTTTCTCAGCTACGGGAAATCGGCACCAGTTTATCCCAGTTCAGCCCAGTGAGGAATTAGAGCTGCGGGGTTTGGAGGGAAGGGCACAAAACAAAACCCAACCCATGGGACAACCCAGGGACACGTGAGGAATGCAGGTGGGACAGATCTGGGAGGGGATCACCCTGCTGGGGAAAACCTCCTGTGGGAAAAGCTCTGGGCCCGTGGAGCCCTGCAATTCCCGGGAGGAATTGTGGGAGCCGTGCTGGGAACCTGTCTGGTGAGAGGTTTCAGGGAGGGGAGGCCCTGGCAGCTCCTCTTGTGCAAGAGCTGCTCCCTAATTGTCTGAGTGCCCACACTTGCTGTTCCGCCCCAGATTTAAGGAGATCCAATCCAAACTGCCCTGGAAGAGCCAAGGGGAGGGGGAGCTGGCTCGGATCCGGCTGGGAGAAGAAAATCCCAATACATCACCGGGGCTTTGGAGGCCTGGGAGGATTCAGGTGCTGGTTTAAACTGTGGGGGAGGGGATTTGGGGGTCCCTGGGTCACCGGGCTGAGGGTGGGGGGGTTGTGCTGGCCAGGCTGGCCCTCGGTGCGGATCAAAGCTGGAATCTGCTGCTTCCTTCTCCATGAAATCCCTGTGACCGGCACTCATCGCCAGCACCCATCATCTCCCACGCCATGGATCCAATCTCATCCCATTCTATCCTTGTGACCGGCACCCATCGCCAGCACCCATCGTCTCCCACCCCATGGATCCAATCTTATCCCATTCTATCCCTGTGACTGGCACCCACTGCCAGCACCTATCCCATCCCATCCCATCCCATCCCCTCCCCCCCCCCCCCCCCCCCCCCCCCCCCCCCCCCCCCCCCCCCCCCCCCCCCCCCCCCCCCCCCCCCCCCNTGCGGATCAAAGCTGGAATCTGCTGCTTCCTTCTCCATGAAATCCCTGTGATCGGCACCCATTGCCAGCACCCATCATCTCCCACCCCACTGATCCAATCTCATCCCATCCCATGCCATCCCATGCCATCCCAGTGACTGGCACCCATTGCTGTCATCCATCATCTCCCATGCCATGGATCCCATGCCATGGATCCCATGCCATGCCCATGACCAGCACCCATCATCACCCCATGACCAACACCCGTCACCTCTCATCCCATTCCATCCTCTCCCATTCCCATGACCAGCACCCGTCACCTCTCATCCCATTCCATCCTCTCCCATTCCCATGACCAGCACCCGTCACCTCTCATCCCATTCCATCCTCTCCCATTCCCATGACCAGCACCCGTCACCTCTCATCCCATTCCATCCTCTCCCATTCCCATGACCAGCACCCGTCACCTCTCATCCCATTCCATCCTCTCCCATTCCCATGACCAGCACCCGTCACCTCTCATCCCATTCCATCCTCTCCCATTCCCATGACCAGCACCCGTCACCTCTCATCCCATTCCATCCCATCCCATCCCTTCACATCCCTGTGACCAGCACCCATTGCCAGCACTCACCATCTCCAATCCCATCCCATTCCGTCCCATCCCATCCCACTCCATCCCATCCCATCCCATCCATCTTTGGGGGAAGGTCAAAGCCAGCCCTTGATTTCGTCTGTGCTTAACTGCACCTCATTTATCAGGATAATTATCCCAATAAAACTTCCTGCTGGCCCATAAAAATCCCGTAATTTATGGCCCAATCCTATTTACAGCATCCGAGGTGGGCTGTGGGGTAGGACAGGGAAGGGGAGACCACCATGGTGGGATCAGGAGCACGCAGCCGCCGCTGCCGGCTTTTTGGCAGTGGAATTTCCCGGGATGTCTCCACCTGGAGCTGGAAAAGCCGGAGCTTTGATGAAGGCGGGCCCCGTTAAAGCCTCACACGGAGTTTTCCAGGCTCTGCTCAGCCTCGGTGTCTGGCTTTGAGGGGCCTCATCCAGGGAATGGGGGGAAAAAATTCCCCACAATCCAGAAGGGGAAAAGCTTCCAGTTGGATTCTCCCGCGGCGGCTCGGCTCCGAACGCCAGCCCAGATGTGCACAGATGTGTCTGGGTTTGCAGCTGCAGACGCAGCAGGGGGGCGTGTGGGGGAGGCCGATGAATTCATGGAAAAAGAGAAAGTTGGAGGTGGAGAGGGAAACGGCTCCGACAGGGAAGGCTCCATGGGGCCCCCGCATCCCTGCACGAGCCCTGGAGCGCCTGTGGGGATGGGGAGGAATCTCCACAAATCCCGGCATAAACTACACCGAGGTTCAGTGTGGAAAATGGGATTTTGAAGAGGATGGGCTCCGGGTTGATCCCACAATGGCTCTGAGGGTCTCCAGGGGCTGTTGGAGTAAAATTTGGGATTGGGTGGCTTGTGGGTTGTTTTAGACTTTGCTTCCCTGGAGATTCCCAAATCCAAGGGCAAACTGAAGGGCAGCTCCTAAAGCTGGAGCAAAGGGACCCCGATTCCAGATGTCCCCGTGCTGGAGAAGAGGCTGGAATTGGGATGGTGGGAATTCCTGGAGAGGACTCTGCCCCACAGTGACCCTGGCTCTGATCCTGGCTCCGGGAAGATCCCACTGGAAACCCTGGAGGCGTCGGAGCTGGGTGGATCCCCGAAGGCAAACACGGATCCGGGGAGCCGCTTGCCCAGGGCGGAGCTGCCACATCCATGGGCACGGACACATTCCCTGTCCCTGCCTGGCACAGGGATGGCACCACAGCCACGGGGCTGAGGACACAGGAGCTCATCAGGGCTCCTTCCGCCCTTGGGAATTTCATCCCGCTGTATCCCGGGGTTCCACACGCACGGGATGGGGGGTCTTGGCTCGGAGAGAGCCGGCTGGGATCCCACGGAATTCAGCACGGGAGGAACCCAGGGGAGCGCGGCTTGTTTAGTCTGGAGAAGTGAGGGCTGAGACGGCCGCACATTCCTGCCGGAGGGACAGAGCAGGGAGAGCAACCAGCAGGAGTCGGGGGGGAATTGCTTCTAAGGGGAATTAAGGATTTTTGGCTAATTTGCCGTCGGCTGCAGGATGAGGAGACAAGGATTCAGCCCAGCCTCAGTCGGGGAGGACAAGCAGACAATCCGTGGGATTTCCTCTCCCTGTGCTCCAGCAGCTCACTGGTGCATTTTTGCAGGAGGAGCCATTTTTCCAGCTTCTCCCTGCTCGGGAAGGGCTGAATTCCCTCTGCATCCAATTGGCTTCACAGGTCAGAGCTCAGCTGTAAATCCCGTCCCTAAAAACTGAGCTCCCTCCCGGAGCCGGGATCGCTCTCCCCGGGAGCTGCAGCCGTGCCCGGACACCCCATACAAGCTCAGGGCAGAGTTTTTGGGAAAGCTGGGAAGACTGGATGGGTTTATCCTGGTACCACAACCAGGTGCTCCCTGGAAGCTTCTCGGGATCGGCCCAGCAGGATCCCCCTTCCCAAGGATTTAAGATTTACTAAACGAGGACCCTTCTGCTGATGGGGACGGATCTTTTCCATGCGGGAGGAGAATCCCACTGCTCCCTTTTCCCTGAGGAGAGTCCATAAACCGTGGCTCGGAGCAGATCCCGAGCACGGACGCATCCCTCCCAACCAGGCAGGGCTCGCAGGAGGCAGGAGAGGCCGTCAGGAATTTAATGGAGCTTGGCACTGGAAACTGTACAACATTTACAGAGAACCACACGCTGCGTCTATGTACACCCTCTGCCCAATCCCAAAGTTCCTGGCCGGACACGCGACAGGCAGTGACAAAAGCCCTGGATGCGGAGTCGGCGCTCCCCAAGCCTGGATTTTGGGATACGGCTCTCCAAGCCTGGATTTCAGCTCACAGGGACTGCGGGATGCCGCTCCCCAATCCTGGATTTCAGGGATGGCTGCCAAAGGACAGGGACACCGCGCTGTGCTCAGAGCTGTCACCACTCTGCTTCCCACAGCGCTCTGCAGCGCCTTTCCCAAGCCAGATCTTTCCCTGGATTTTTCTCTGGATCTTTGGACCGCTGGAAGACGGCAGTGCTGCCATCCTGAGTATTTACATCCACTCCCTCTCCTCACACCTCCAACACTTCCTCTCCTCTACCTTTCTACCACATGCAAGAACCCCTTGGTTGCCTCCAAGTCCTGCTTCCCGTTGGGAAGCGTTTCATTTCCAAAAGGCAACAAAAACACGGAATCTACCTTCGCTCCCTGCTACCCCCTCTACTCGCTGCTCCCCAAACCCTTTTACGACGTGCCTACAACCTTCCTACACCCTGGAGTAAAGCAGTTCTCTTTCAGTAGTGTCTCCTCCCAGCCCACGGATTGCTCACCTCCGCGGTGACGTGAGGGACCGTTGGGATATCGCCCCTCGGAGCATGAGGGATCAAGTATTCGAAAGGAAACGCCAAGTCTGAGCAACAAAAATACAAAAATAAAAAAAACCACCCAACCAACCAACCGAAGAAAACAAAAATACCCCCAAAAAAGCCCAGCCCCCAAACTCAAAACTAATAAAAAAAATTAAATAGTTGGCAGGATGCAAGAGTGAGACTGAGGAATGTACAAAGGACACACAGAGATTGAAGATTCCAGTAGGTGAATTGATAACCTGTTGAACTTGGGGTCTGGTTTTTTTTAGGATTTTTCCTTCCTGAACACGTGAATTTGCAGGAATTCCCATAACTACACACCAGTGTCACTTCGGGTGTGAAGTCCTTTAAAGGACTTTTGCAGTGTTGATCAAAACCCCCGGTACTGCCCAAAATGCCCCTTTATTCTTTTCCAGCCTCCACCACGGCTGTGGAAAACTCCCAGAATCCCAAATTTGCTCTTCGGATCTGCCACGAGGGTTCTGGAAATCCCTCGTGGATTCAAAGTGTAAAACCAGACCCCAGTTTAACAGTAACCGAACACCAGTAGCTGCCATTCCAACATAAACCCAGGATCTGATCCGCGGAGCGGCTCTGAAGGCGCTCCAGGTACAAAAATGTACACGGAATTATTTATAAATTAACAGTTTTCCACCAGGGTGGCACTGGGGCTCCTTTTTCTCCTTACACCAGCGTTTCTTTCCGCTTCCCACTGAGCTGCTTCTCCCTGGATTTTCTGTGCCCGGATGAGGTTCTGTGGGATTTCACCCCTTTGGCTTCCCCCGAGTCCAGGACGGAGCCGCACTCGGCCGCGCTCTCATCCAGCTCCATCTCGGATATTCCCGACTGGCGCTTCTGGGCTGGGATGTTGGGCACGGAGGGGTTGTTCTCCTCTGACTCCTCGCTCAGCTCCGGCAGCTCCTTGAGCTCGGAGGCGGGAATGTTCCTCTGGAATGGGGCGATGGCGGTGCGGATGCAGTTCACCCACTGCTGCTTGTGGAAGACGTCGTTGGCCTGCAGCGTGTGGGACTGGCCCGGGCTGGGATCTTGGAAACGGACTCGGAAAATGTTCTTGGCTGGAGAGAAGCAGAGGGAAAAGGAGATCAGTTCCGAGCTCGATATTTAGAGGTTCCGTTGGTAGGTTGGAAATCCCAACAAAACACCCCCTCCCCTTCCAAATCCCAAAATCCAGCAGGGACACAAAAATGTTTTCCAATCCAAGCCCCAGCCAGGAATTCACGGCCACCACGGATGAGCTGCTTCGATCCGTACCTTTATCAGAATTCCCAAAAGCTCCTCGGAAGGAGCCTCCCATTTTGACATCTCCATCCTGGAGGTCCTCGAGGAGCAGCTCCTGGACAGGGATGGGCTGGCGGTACACCTGGAATGCCTGCCGCTCGTTCCGGGTCACCGGCCGTGTCAGCACCAGGATGTCTTGGAAGAGGAAAACGTAGAGCTTCTGGAAGGGAAAACATTCCCATATGCACTCTGTACTCCATGAGGTCACACATCCTGTGGGATTCAAGGCCACCTTATCTGCAGTTTCACCCACGGTAATTTTCGGAGTCTCCTGTGACAATGCCAAGGTCTGGCACACACCAGGATTACATCAGCAGCTTTATTATTTTATTGATCCCTAGGAAGGCAGTCCTGATTCCCAGATGCCGAGGACAGGATGATCAGGAGCGGTATCTTTTCCTGAGAGCGTGGAATGCCTCGTGTGCAGGAGTAAAACGGCCAAATTAAACAACAAAAAAACCAACCCCATCAACAAAGAAAACATGAAGAGATTTGAGGTTTAAATCAGGACAAAAGGCAGCGAAGCCTGGAGTGCAGTGGGCGGGAGATAAACTCCAGGCAGCCCAGCCCAAAGCCAAACAGGCTTTTGCAGGAACCCTTTTGTTTGGAAGAGCCAGGCTCCTAATGGGGAATGTCAGAGCACCTGGAAGTAAACAGAGGCAGGAAATCCCTGTGGATGGAGAGCACTTTCTATGGGCATTCCGTGCTCATTATTTTCCAGCTTCCCAAAGCCGATTGTGAAGCTGTCAGCAGGAAACTTTCCCTTACACCCCGAAATGAGGCTGCCCATCAAGGGATTTTTCCTCTGCTTTTTCCTCTTATCCAATGTCTGAACGCTCCCAGTCCTGCCCTAAGAGTGTAAACCAGCTCTGAGGGAAGGTTTGAGAATTAATTAGTAAAACACGAGGGACTTACGTGTCCGTTTTTGTTCTTCAGCTCCCCGTGGCACAGCAAAGCTTTGCTGCCTTCAATCCTTGGATCCTTCTGCTTCTCATCCAGGTATTCCAGCTTGTCAATGTAATACTGGCACTCGGACTCGCCCTTCTTCAGGTTGATGTCAGAGAGGACTCCTTGGATTATGGATATCTGAAAACCCAAACAAATGAGTAAGAGCGATTAATTGCTTCCCTGCGTGACCTCTGCTCGTGCTTCTTCACAGCTCCAAGGGATGCAATCCATACGGATCGATCCCTCAACTTTCCCTCTCGCAGACTTGTGCCCTCAACAAACCCCGTCTGGGAACTGCTGAGGGTTTAGGGAAGATTTCCGGAGCTCCCAAATAAACATCCTCAGGTCAGAACAAGCAGAAGGAAATCAGGGTTACTCACGGCTTCTTCCAGAATCTGGATATCGGGATGGTCTTTGGGAGTGTGCCTCAGGATCTCCTTGAGGAGCAGGGGGTATTTGACCAGGCGGCTCCGAGGAATGTCCAGGAAGCTCCACAGGTCCAGCTTGCGGCTGAAGGGAGACTCCAGGCAGCGCTGCAGGAAATCCTGGACTCTCCTGTCCTGCTTCTTCTGATCCAGGAGGGCTTTGGCTGCCAGCTGATTGCTGCAGTAGCCTTTGTAGGCGTGGAGCCGCGGTAACTGCGGGGAACAGAGGAGGTTTAGGAGTCAGATTCCCTGCGGGAAAAGCAGACGTCACTACGCCGGCAAACGTGTGGAGCTCTACAGCCCTTACTGGGAAATCCTTCCCAACATAAAAAGCTAAGGGAGCATCTCGTGAGCAGGACGAGCAGCTGGAGCCTTTGAAGCTCCCAGTCTTTGGGATTAGCAGGGATAACACTCCTGGAATCACAGGGACAAAGAGGCCAGGAGACACAGACACTGCAACCGTACATCAGCGAATCGTTCCAAGTCTCCGGGGTGAAACCAGGGCCCGTTCCAGCCTACAGAATCCCACTGCTCCCGGCATCGCCGTGATTTCCCCTCCAGCCAACAGAATCCCACTGCTCCCAGCATCGCCGTGATTTCCCTTCCAGCCTACAGAAGCCCACTGTTCCCAGCATCGCCGTGATTTCCCTTCCAGCCTACAGAATCCCACTGTTCCCAGCATCGCCGTGATTTCCCTTCCAGCCTTGCACCGAGGGCCACGAAAGCCCCAGGGCTTCGCAGCTTCTGCCTTGAAACCTTCTCTAAGCTCAGTTTTAGCCCGTTGATTCCAAGTTCCGAACTCACCCACTTCACAAGGATGGGCCCAATCTGCTCCACTGTTCCATCTGGTTTCGTTGCTTCTCCCAAACTTGCCAGCAAGTCTGGAATTGAAAGAGAAAAAGAGGAATTGCAGCAATGCCCCAACGAGCAACAGGAGGAAGCAGAGAGGTTAAAGCACAAACCACCCAGCTGCTCTTACCTTCGTGCAGAGGAATGTAGGAATCCAAGTCCCCAAAAATGTGGGTGAGCTCCTCCTCAGACATGATGGAGAGTTTCAGCATGGGATCGTGGTAGGCCTGTCAAATAAAATCTATTCAAATCTATTCAAATCTATTCAGATCTATTCAGATCTCCCAAGCCCCAAAGCTGGTGATTTAAATCCGAGGCGATCTATCAGGTGCAAGAAGTGAAGGCAACAGAAAGAGTGAAACTGGCTGGATGTTTGAAGATTCCCCTCTGTGTGGTGCATGGAGGACTTCAAACGAAAAGGATTTTCCTGTCTGGACCGTTCCCAGCTGGGAGAGGGAGTCCCCAGGCAGCTCTGCACAATCCTTTTATGGCTGGGTTTGGTGCAACCACACCGGTGCTGGCCCAGTGCTCAGGTCAGCCTTCTGGGCCAGCTTTCAGACTGGGGGTTCTGGGGCTGATAAAGCTCCCACGTGATGTTTGTAGGTGCAGAAAAACCTCATTATTCTCTGGGGAACGGAATGTCGTCACCGACCGCAGGAAAAACCCCGCTCACCTTTCTGGCCAGCTTCAGGTCTTCAATCAGGTCCTGCTCTCCCCTGGACATTTCATATATGGCCTGCGAAGAAGGGGATAAAGCATCCAGGGTTATTTCTAATCCCAGTCTTTCCCAGGAACAGCCTTTCAGCTCTCATAATGTACGGCCTGCCCTGAATAGGGCTTTGGCCACCCCAGGCACTCGGTGGCACCTGGGCATGACAACCCTGAGTAAATGTGCTCTCCTAGCCCTGAGAAAGCAGCTTTGCTTCCAACTGCGTGAAAGCCCTGACGCCCCTGCACAAGCCAAATTAAATATTAGAGCCTTTTAAATCACTGCTTTTAGCCAGGCAAGGCTGAAAACACAAAACCCCCGAAACCGCAGAGGTCAAATCCCAGGCGGCTTCCGGCGGCTTCCGTGCCGTCTCCAGAAGATTTGTCTAAGAACTCCAGGAAAAAGGCAAGCCAAGGCCTTGCTGTTTGGCTTCCAACCAATTGTCAGGAGCTTTAGGAGAAAGACAGCTGGCTCTGCGAGGAACCTGACGCTGGGCCGGCTGCAGAGCAGCCAGCGGGGCCGGGGCTGGGATTTCAGGAATGCCGAGCACCCCCGTGGAAAGTCTGGCATCTCCGAAGGGTCACGCTGGGGAGATGAATTCCCCAGTGACTCCGGAGAGGAATCCACCTTTTCCCATGTCCGATGCAGACATAAATCTCAGGTTTAGGTGCAGGGGAAGATGCAGCCCCCCCCCGAGGTTGTTACTCTTTTCTCAGCAGGGGAAGGGACAAAGCCAAGGCCTCGGATGCCTTTCCCGATCCCGTTTTCCATGGACAGTTACCTCCTGGCGCTTGATCTCTTTGGTGCTCAGGGATTCTTTCATGTTGACATCCAACATTTCAGACCAAAGGACGCTGCTCCTTCTCTTAGGGGGAGTAGGAGCAGCAGATCTGCTACATGACTTCTGGGCACAGCCAGGGGATTTGCTGTCGCTGCGAAGGGTGAACGACTGCAGGGATTTCAAAAGAAAAAAAAAATTTAAAAAAAATTAAAAACAAATGTGGAGAGCCAACATTTCAGAAGTATTACAGTGTTACGCATCCCCCTCCCAATCCTTCATCCTCCTGGGCTGCCCAGGGCAGGAAAACACACCCAGACACTTTTCCTCAGATAAAGGAACACTTTAATCAAGCTGCTGAGAAAGCCCAGAGCTTGGCGAGGTTTTCCATGCCCCTCTCCCTGCACCGATCCGCTAGGGAGGAGGACGGGAAGGCAAAGCTTGGCTTTATTGCCAAGGTATGAGGAAGTAAATAAACGAGGATCATAATTCTCCCTAGGAGGGCGTTAATGAGGAGCCACTTGAACTTTACTCCGGGGTTCTGCGGGGTCACCAGGAGGCAGACGTGCTGCTGTCTGCAGGTGTGAGCCGAGAACTCCTTGGCAAACACTGCAGTGACAGCTCCGGGCAGCAGGGCCAGCTCCCGTCATGCTGCAGCACACGTGTGCCGAGGCCTGGGGCAGTTTATCAGCTCCTTATCTGAGGCCGTTTGTTTTATTTACTGCTTAACCTGTTTATCCAGCAGTTTGTACCTGTGCCCTCCTGAGGTAGCACTTTTCATTCCCAAGGCCCAAGAAAGTTCATGGAGCGTTTCAAGAGACGCCTCGAAATCCCACGGGGCGCCTGTTTTCCCTCATCCAGCCAAGCCCTTGCCCAAATCTCCAGATTTGAGGAGCCAAAGGCTCTGTTTTTACCTGGATTGTCTGCCCGAAGCGTCGAACTGCACCATTTCTGACAGGAGAGATCAGGTTTGCCAGGGAGGTGACTCGTGCTAAAGGCCGGACCCGTTTGGTGCTTGGCTCCTGCAAAGCAAGCAGAGAACAAATTGTCCTGGCCGTGCCTCCCTCCGAAATTTCTCAGGCAGCTTTCAAAAGCACAAACCCACTTAAGGAGTGGGAAACACAGCAAGGAGAGTGTTTAGAAGCAGCCATTCGTCTTGAAAGGCTATAAATATTTGTCTGAACTTTAAGGCTGCAATTAAACTGCAGAGGTTTTGCCCAGTGTTAAAAGAGGTGAGAGAACATCAGTCAGAATTCAAAATAGGGCTCCAGCAGGGACTGTTATGCTTTGAACAGAAATAGATTAAAGTGTTCTCTGACGCTCTGTGGCAGCTAAAGATGGAGCTGGGATCTGCCTCTCCATTTTCTCATCTTTTCCTCTGGAGAAAGAATGTGTTTTTCCGTTTTATTTTGGAGAGCAGAGCCTCAGCAGCTCCTTTAACGACCAGCAAACAACCACAGGCTGAACATTCCTGTCAGGGACACACGCACGCAGGGGGCAGATAAAGCCGCAAACCTTCGGCTTCCAAAGCTTCCTCCCCCTCCTGCTCTTCCCCGCTCCCTGAGATCACGGTAATTTTTCTTTCACGTTGTTTAGATTTGAAAGTTGCAGCTTCTGCTTTTCTCCACCACTAATCCCTGCTGGGAGCTAGAGTCTGTCCTGACCCAAACGCTGCCAAGAAAAGAGGAAACGCCCCTGGAAAGCTCCTGCTGCTTCGGTTTTGAAAATTCTGTTGGCAACTCGACGTGTTTGACATCAAAAAATATTGTGTGGTGAGGGCTGGGCAGGAAAGGTGTGCACAGGGGGAAGCTGGGAAGAGATGGGCTCGGAGTCAAGGCTTGGAAAAGATCGTCCTGGTGCTCCCAAACATCTGGCAAAGGGCTGGACGTGACTCATCCCCAAGGAGGCTGCTCAGCACGAAGCAGGAGAGGGAAGCAGCCTCCTTTTGGGTTCCTCTCGGTTAAAATTGGTTAATTACTGTTGAATTTCTACTTTTGAAAAAGGCAGAGACTGTGGAGGCTGCTGAGAATGGGCTCTGCGCCCTTTCCACTCCCAGCCCAGTTTGGTGACAAATGTTGAAAACAAAACAAAACAAAACTAAAAAAAAGTGGAACAGGGACACACGGAGCTGGATTCCAGTCATGAGACTGAGGAGGCATAAAAGGTACGTATGGGCAAGATCTGATTTCAGCAACTCGACCCGAGGAGCGGCCCTGCCCACACGCAGCGTTGAGCAACAGAGGAGGAGGAGGAGAAGGAGGAGGAGGAGGTGAGCTCACCCTGAGTTCAGCCTTCAAACTTGCGGGGGGGGGGGGAAATGAAAAGAAACAATTTGTGAGCCGCGCAGTGAGAAAAGAGCTCCTGGCACAGCACAAAGTTGTGCTTGAAATGTTCGGGGGGTTAGAAGGGTACCATAAAAACCCATAAAAACGGGCAAAAGCTGTGGAAGATCTGGTTCCCACGGGATCCTCAGCTGGGTTTAAGTGGGACACCAGGAACTCCTCCACTGAGCTCAAGACTGGGACAGCCAGGAAAAGGATTATGCAGAAGGCTGGAAAGTTAGGCCGGGCTCAAAGACAACAAGGAAGGTTTAATTTATTGCAGATGTTCTGAGTGCAAGGAAAGGGAGGTATTTACTTCTAGAAAATCATGTATCGGTGCAGTAGGATAAAGGGACACGGGCCAAGAGGAACTTCAGGAAGTGCAGGACTGAAGCGGGGAAGATCCAGACACAAAGCCACCCACGGCTCTGGGCAAAGCCAGGGATAGAAATAGCCTGGACAAGCAAAGTGTGACACTGAAAATGAACAGCAAGAAACCTCGGGCCATGGGGAGGCTCGAACAGGTCACTGGTGAAGGGTCAGTGCTGCAGCCTTGCCGAGATCCAGTGACGGAGCCCAGGGCCGTGTGGGAATGCGGGAATGTGGGAATTCCTTCCCAGCACATCTGTGCCCGGCTGAAGCAACACGTGCGCGTGCCCAAGGGCCGGCAGGAGGAATTCCTGAACTCGGCTTAGCAAAAAGCCGTTTTTCCTCTCTTAAAGGGAGAAAAAAAAATTCCCACTTTGTGTCTGAGTGCTCCTCAGACACGGCTCGGCTGCCAAAAAAACCCCATCTGGTTCTTCTTCTCCTCTTGAGTGCTACGGTTTGATCCAGAGCAGGGAGGAGGAGAAGAAAATCCCTGCGCTTGGAAACTCCCCCAGCCCGGGGTCACGGACTCCCCTCGCAGCCCGCTGTAAGCCGAGACTGCGGGCAGCTCATGCTGCGGATAACTCGGGCTCAGGAGCGGCTTTTTTTAGCTCTGTACTCGCAAACAATGACTCTCCTGTCTCCACGCCGCCTTCCTTACAGGAGCCGGATTACAGTGAAGTCTGGGAGGTTTCTGTAACAATTACAGCATCTACGGATAATTAAAACCCCGGCGGGGTCAACAGGTCCATCAGGAATTATTTTTTTTTTCCAGAGGACTCTTTATTAGAAGTGAATTAACACATCACGAGCACAGCCACTAAAGCTAATTTTACGCCAGGCGCGATTTCACACTCCTGGAAGTCCTTGGAGCGCTTCTAAGTGCAGGTTAACTCACGAAAAGATTGCACCTTGCTCGAAAGAAAGCCAGGCTTTACTTTTGAGCAAGGTCGTGTTGCAGCAGCAGCACGCCCACAACCTTTTCCCCGCGCTGGGCAATAATTAGTGGTTTTTACGAGGATCCCTTGCTCGAGTGCAATGTCCTCCGGCAGCCCCACACCAACGCGGTGACCAATGGCGAGACCACGCGCGGCAGAACTTTTCCTCCCGAGCCGATTCAGCAGAAAGGGGATTTTAAGTCAGCAGGCTGAGTAATTCCTGCAAGAAATCATCGCCACCTGACCACCTCTCATGCAAGAGTCACACGCCGGGGGCTCGCTGAGCCTCAAGCTGAACAACCGGGCTTCGGCTCCGCACCTTTCCCAAATCCAAGATGTTCCCGGCCAAGGGATGTTCGCTGCCAACTCCAGCGGCTCTGGAAGCAGCGCACAGAGAAGTGCTGGCCCAGGCGATTCGCTCCCCTCCCCGAGATCTGCTTTTTGTCGTTTCCCCCCCCCAACATCTGGTTTCCCTTTTGCACAATGAGATTGCCCAAGTTTGGCTGTTGCAAAGCCAGGATTTACAGAGGCTGGTGACTCGGCGCTGAGCCCTCAAACCCCAGCGATGTCTGGAGACGCCTTTTTTTTTTAAAAAAAAAAACTTTTCCACCTCATCTCGCCGCTAATCTCGGCAATAAACCCAGCCCAAGGCAGCTGGGCCTTACCTGGCGGCTGAACTTTTGCTCCTGTCGCAGCAGGAGGCTTGGAACACCTACCAGGAGCGCAATTATTGCCATCTGCATAACAACACGCGATAAAAATAATAATACTTCAATAAAACAAACCGGCCCTCAAAAGCCCAACAAACTCCAGGAGGGGTTGTTTTTTTTCGGTTTAAACAGCAAACAAGCACCTAATTAGGAAAAATCCCGTCAGTGGAAAGAGCACTGAGAGACACAGGTCATTTTTTAAGGAAAAGTGGAGATTTTTGAACGAAAACAGGAGAATTTTTAATGGAAAGCCACCTGGGGGGAGAGGGGTCAGGTGAGGCACCGAGATTGGTTTTGGCTCACTTTTTGGGGGCTATGAGCTTAAAAAAAACCACCACCACCACCAAAAAAATATATATAAAAAGGATCAATATACATATATACGGACTTAATAATATGTAGTTTTTTAAATCACTGGGTGAGGCGCCGAGATTGGTTCTGGCTGCCTGGTCTTCGGGGGCTATGAGCTTAAATATATTCCATATATATATATATATACACAGACACATATATATATATACACACAGAAAAATATGTATACATATATATGGACTTAAATACAAATAGAAAGTTTTTTAAATCGCCGGCTACGCCGCTCTCTGCCCGGCTCGCCGCCTCCCCTCAGGCGCGGAGAGCGGGAAGCTGAGGGGGGCTCCCCCTCCCCAATCTCCCCTCAAACAAATCCCGTTTTTCCCCCCTCTCCCGCTCACCTCCTGCTCCCTGAAGTGCTGGTTCTGCGCGTCGATGACCCGGATGGTCCTTTTGATGGGCAGCAGCCCCCCGAGCTCGTCGTGCGCCACCATGGCCGCAGGTGCACGGCCCCCGCCCCGAAGCTCCCTCAGCCCGCGCTCATCGCGCTCTGCGCCCAGCGCGCGCCGCACCCCCAACCTCACCGCAGGGGCGGGGCCAGCGCGCAGACCACGCCCCCTCCGCACAAAGCCACGCCCCCGCCGTGCCCGGGGCGCTCCGAACCCCCCTCCCGGAGCCCCAAATTCTTCCAAAATTCTCCCCAAAAAACCGTCCTGCGCCTCTGTTCAGCCCTGTGAGGCACA
>VWPU01007550.1:0-10512 GCA_013398955.1 Callaeas wilsoni
TCTCGGCAGGCAGGAGGAAACACAGCCACCGAGTGCAGCTGGAACCCCATCAGCCAGGCTGGGACAGCCCTGATCCAACACACCCAGCGCATTCACCCCGGCATTGACCCACGGGGAGCAGCTTTCTGCCGGGTCATCTTTTCCATGCATCAAAGTACAGAAGCTCAGGAAACCACCGAGGTTTTTTTTCCTAAATAAAAAGCCCCAAAACCACTGCATACTGATGGCAATGGACTGGACACAAGGAGCAGGGGAACGGGGATCCAAATGGGGAGGATTCCTGGGAGCTGTCAGAGCCTACGGATGGGTCTCAGGGACTTGCAGGGAGGCAGAAGGGAGGGAGGCACTGCAAGCTCCATGTTATTTTCGTGGGAGTCCGAGGCAGGCAGCACAGCTGACGCAGTGACTCATGGAGAAATCCTCCCTGGCATCATTAACCTTGCACTGCTGACAGCTCCATGAACAGCAGTCACTGCCTTCGGAGAAGGGGGAAATTTAGGGAAGTGACTGGAGAGCCCATGGAGCCAATATTTTCTATGTCAAACCCCCCTCAACATCCCCAGCAGCCTCAGTGTTGCATTTGCCTTAATAAAGCAACAGCAACTGCCTCCCACTCAATGTTATATCATTTTTTAGGCCACTAATGTCTCTATCCATAACCAGAATGCGCCATTCCATTTTCCTTTCAGGAGAGAAAACGCAGAGTAGCCAATACAGCCCATCAGCATATTTCCTGATGGATCAGGACATGGATCAATGCAAGGGACTGGTGCTATGGCAACCAACGTGCTGAGCAAAACACTTAAAACTAGGTTAAGATGAATCTGATAAAAATCAAAGTCTGGAAGGCTGGCAAGTTCCATCTGTAAGATGGGGAGCGTCAGGGCTCTGAGAGGAAGGCATTTCCACAGGGAAAGAGAATTCCACTGGTGCCTTGCCTTCACAGGATGCTTCCTCTTGGAGCTTTAAAAAATTAAATATCTATATACAGATTTCTCTTTCATTCTTGTGGTTGGCTCCAAGTGAGGGCTTCATCAAGAGGGGTGAAGAGAAGGTGGCAGCACAAGAAGGGAGCAAGAAAAGAGGAAAAAAACCCTTAAAATTATGGAAGAAAAACAGAATGCAAAGATACATCTTCTCCATAAAAGAAACAGCAAGAATCTGGAGATTTGCCTCCACACATGGAATTTCCTGATGATACAGGAATGTATCATCATAGTATGCCCTGTAAAAATGACAAGCAGGGCACTCTGAGTCTACTACAGCCAGCTGTAGCTCCTTCCTCAGTGTCCTTCTGTAAAACTCTGAGCTGGGAAGGGTTTCAGCCTCTCCGTGAACAGCAACATTTGGAAAAGGGAGAAGAAAAGCATCTCCAGAGAAGTTTCATCCACAGTTCAGTCATTCAGTCCCAGCCCAAGCAAGTGCCTCAGCTATTTTCCATGACACAAGCACTTGGATTTTTCCAAGAGCTGATGTCAGGGCTTTTCATGGAGAAAGAGCTGCATTTACCGGGCAGGCAAGGAAGGAGGGCTTCCCCAGCAGCTCCTCTCAATGTGCCCTTTGTGCTGCTCTGCTGCTCAGGCCAGGACCCTGCAAGAACTTTTCGTCCCCGCAGAAACTCTCCAAAGGGGAGGGGACACAGACGTTTTCAGCAGCCAGTGCTGTTCTTCCACTCCTGACTGACTTCCAAGGCTCAGAAGCAGCAGCTTTCCCTCTCCAGGCCCTGAAGTTGTCACACAAGGCCATTTATTGTTTAATATCCCTACGACTGGCGTGGAAGCAGCCAAACAAATGAAAACTGGGGAGGGGGCACTGCAGGGAACATAAACAAACCAGGTTGCTCGTGTTTCCTTAATGCTGCCTTTAGATTCAGCCTAAAAGCAAGATTTGAGTAATAGGGATGAGGTTTGGCCACTGAATGTAGCTCAGAGCAAGCACAAACCCCGCTCAGAAATTGGTGGGGAGCAGAGGTTGCCAAATCCCAGGCGATTTCCTACTGGTTTCCCAACGTGACTGCTTACAAATTACTGAATCTCTCCGTTTTCACCTCTGGGAAAGAAAAATTGACGGCTTTGAAATGGAAAAAATTAACCACCACAAATGCCGAACGAGGTCAAGTGTTTTTCTGAAAAGACTTCCAGAAAATGTTATCATCACAAAAATTTACACAAAATGAGCCCACGGCAGAAGAGAAACGTTCAGGATTTGTTCCTTTGCAAGCTTTTACTGCACGACCCATTTAACACGAGTGACCAGGTACGGGAGAAAGGTCAAGCTTGTGATTTTAGAAGTTATGACCCAGTTTTCTCACTCACTTATTTATTTTGAAGTAGGCCACAGACATATTCCCAGGCCTGGAGAGCTCAAGCTTCCCTGAAGCAAGGAAAAGCAGCTGAAATATGCAGTTTGGCCATACTATAGAAGAGCTCCAAAATATCCCACTTTCTCCACATCTTCCCACCATCTCTGCATCCTGAGCTTGAGCTGTCTGGAAGCAGGGAAGGAAGAGGGGTAGAACACGTTTGTTGTGATTCATTCCTCCAGCTTTCACTTCTGAAAAATCCTTTTAAATCCCTTTGCCCACAGCCTGAAAGAATCAAACCAAGCACCAGGGTTTCTTGCGCAGACAGGGCGTGGAGTCCAAATTAACCTGCCCTCCCTAAACTGCAGCTAATTACGGGGAAATGAAATGTTTGCTTTGCTTGCCAATAATTGCAATGCGGAGCTGGCTCGGTGGCAGCAGCACAGCTCCTCCTCCACAGCGTCTGCAGCAGCTTTCCAGCGAACTGCCCCAAAAAAATCAAAGCAATAAGACAATTTAATTTTCCTAAGCAGACCATAAAAACCCAAAGCTGTGGAGTGCCACGGGATTTGCTTTCACCTGACACACACACACACACACACCCAGGGCTGGGATCACTCGTGCTGCCCCAGCGTGGGGAGCAGTTTTTGCATTTCATTAGGCACCAAGCCTAGTTCCTTATTAATGCCATACCCAGCTTGTGGTTGTTATGAACCAGCAACGAGCCTGGTGTGGAAACAGTCCTTAAAAACAGCAAAAGACAGCAATTAGAAAGGGAGGAGAGAAAAAAAAAAAAAAAAAAAACAACCCCAACACACAGCGCACAAAATACAACTGGAAATGTAGCTTTCAAAATAGCGTAACGCTGCCTCCAATTAGGCAGCTTTAAGTTTTGCAAATATATGTACAAGGTTCAGAGGCACAGAGGAGTATTTGGCCCAGAGTTCACATTTCTGGGGAGTGAGTACAGTTGCCTGGCACAGGAACACCACACCTCCATGGCTTGGAACTACTGAGAGTGTACTAAAGAACCTGCAATAAGACATTTATTATTCCTCCAATGTGTCCTTCAAAAGATGTTTGAAAGAACCGACAAGGCCGAGCTGTTGTTGTGCTCCTCAACATTATGAGCTTTGCCTGGTTTAATGTGCCACTGGCCACCAAGGTGAGCAGAGGAAAGCCTGGGAGATTTGGGATTGTTCATCCTGGAGAAAAAAAGGCTTTGGGGTGACCTAACTGTGGCCTTCCAGGAGCTGAAGGAGCTGCAGGAAAGATGGAGAGAGGCTCTTTACAAGAGCCTGGGGTCGCAGGGCAAGGGGGAATGGCTTTAAACCGACAGCGAGCAGAGTCAGATGGGATATTAAGAAGGACCTTTTCCCTGTGAGGGTGGGCAGGCCCTGGCACAGGGTGCCCAGAGGAGCCGTGGCTGCCCCTGGATCCCTGGCAGTGTCCAAGGCCAGCCTGGACAGGGCTTGGAGCAGCCTGGGATAGTGGAAGGTGTCCCTGCCCGTGGAACTGGATGATCTTTAAGGCCCCTTCCAACCCAAACCATGGTGGGATTCTGTGATTTACCCTGACACAGATGCTGACAACATCAGCAGAAGCACAGNGCCCTGACACAGATGTGGCTACCACCTGACAACATCAGCAGAAGCACAGGAGCTCAGCTGCACCTTTCCCCACGGATTTACACATTCCAAAGGTATTGTCAGCTTGTCTGACCTACTGTACAACACAAAGTTTCATTAAGTTACTTCTATGACAAACAAGATCAGCAGGCACCTTGTCTTAATTTAAATTTTCCTTCCGCCCTCGTTAGGTTGTTTTAAAGGTTCACGTGCGTTTACTGCTCTGGAAATGTAAGCCAAGATTTGCCTGCTCATCAGAACCAGGAGTTTATGAGTTCAAAGCTGAGCACACACTCAACCCAAAAGCATTTCCAGCCCTGCCTTCCCTTCTCCCACTGAGCGACGAACCTTTGGCCAAATTACGCCCATTCTGCATGGGATGTGCAGACAATATCCACCCCTCTGACCTCTGCAAAACTTCCAAATATTTCCCAGCTGCCATAAACTAATTTACAGCTAATATGTCTAAAACCACCCAAAGGCAAAGTGCTCCCAGTGGCTTCATTTACACCAAGGGAAAAATTGGATCCACAATTTTACAAAGGAAAGCTGCAGCACAGAGAGAACCAAGAAATCATTACCACAAGTGTTGCTTAACCTGCACAGTGTATTTTTAGTTCTTAGTCCTTCACAGCTTATTCTGGTGAAGTTTTACTCCTGTAGATACCAACACCAAGGGCAACCAAAGCATTTGAGCCTAAATTCAAAGCATGCAACTAAATGAGCATTTCACCTTGCTAGCTTCCACACCTCCCCGGAGGGTTTCTGTCCCAGCATTCGCTCAGATTTTAGAAGCATCAGTGCAAAGTTTCTCTACCACACACTGCAGTTTGTCAGGATTTCCAAAAAAAGAAAATGTGATGTCAGCTGAGCTACAGAGAGATTAGCAGTGCTATATCCTGGAGCTGAGGCGATCTCAGTCGTTTAAACGGCCCAAGAAAAAGAAAGATGTGCAAACCTATTATTCCTCCCCTGAAATGCAGGTCTGGCCCACCAAACACAAGAGGAAAGATGCACATAGCACACATTGCATGAGGAGGGAAAAAAATGTACCCAGGCATTCGTGGCATGCTTTGCTGCTTCCCATTTCATCTTCCCTCCATCTAAACTACAGCAGAAATCCAGAAAGACCAACTGGGAAGGACTGGAGCAGAACACAGGATTAGGATTGCTCAGCAACATCAGGCCCTGTTCCTTCGGCTGTAAAATGGAAGATAAAAATCCAGGAGTGAAGCTCCTCGTAAAATGGCTCGAGATCCTGAGAACAGCCTGTGAGTCAAACACAGAGCTATTAATAGGCCTCTGAATGTGTTTGAATTAGTATTTGCCTCTTGGGCCTTGTAAAATAAATAAAAATACAAACAAGGAAAAAAAAAAAACAAAACAAAACACAAAAATACAGCAAACAAATATTTACTGAGGAAAGCTCTCAGCTGCTAAGAGTGACTGCAGCAAATTCCCCGAGATATGTGGAAGGGGTATGGAGAGAACCAAGGCATCAGAAACAGCAGTGCAAGATTGGAGCTGTTTCCCCACTGGGTTCAGCGACACCAGATCTCGGTGCCTCCCCCTCAGCCAGGCAGGATGATGAGAACTGCCAGCCCTCACCGGCTGTATTTGTATTTATATTAAAAAGAAACAAATCCCCTCCCAGCATCTCACAGCCTTTCTACATCACAACCTCATCCATTAGTACAAAACACTGCATTTTCTCTCAGTGCTCATCTGATGGCTGTCACTGCATCAACACTGCCTCAAACCTGTCCACACCATCATCGTGACTGATACGATTTGTTTAATTTTTAGAATACTTAAAAAACAAAATAAAAATTTAAAAATATGTAATAACCATGAAAACAGTATTCAGAGAAAATAAAGCCCACCCAAAACACTCAAGAGATCGTTGCTTGAGCACCAACAGCTAATTTAACGTCAACATGCATAAAATACCAGCTTATCAAAAATCCCATTCCCCTATGGCTGGTGAGAAGGGTCTGGTATGGAATTACCGGGAAATGGAAAGAAGGGAGTGCTGCCAGCATCGACATCTAAAGCATCTTTCCAGGCTGTCAAAACCTTTGTTCTGGAGCTCAGACACCAAGACACAGATTTTCACAGCAAACACATTAAACTGGCCATTTTCACAGTGAAAATACAAAGGAGTAACTCAGGTTCACAAAGCAGCTATTAAAAGAGGAAAGAGGAAAAAAAAAAGGAGACAAACCTCCCCTCCCACCCTTTTTTCCAGTAGATATTAAAGGAAAAATCCTTTCTCTCTGCTCTGCATTCAAGGAAGGTATTCCTGTCTCCGGGAATAGGAACAAAGGCTCTGTATTACCTGTTTCACACGCCAAAGTCAGCTGAGCAGGGAGATCCCAAACTCCCATTCCCAGGGGGAGCGCTCGGATCCCAAATCCTCCCCAGGGAGCCTGAGCTGCCCCCTTTGGAAGCTTCCCGGTGTTTTCACGCTTCTCCTCGGATATCCTTGGGAGGAATCTGCCTGGTTGTTGCACTGACCACCGGAGGGAAGAAACTCCACCTCTTCTTTCCCACCTCCTCCCAACAGCATCAGCCGGGGCTGCTCATGGGCACGGGGAGAGCAGCATCCACGGCCAGCCCCCAGCGACAGCGAGGCAGGAGAGAGAGCTGGGATTTAAAAATTCAGCGTTTCCAGCTGTCCTGGGGGGGCAGAAAAATATTCGTCTCTCTCTGAGTTTATGCACGTGTGATGGATGGAGCTGCATGTTCTGTGTGCATCTATACGCCTGCATATAAATGTATATAAATATTGAAAGGCATGAGGGACTCGTCTTTACAAATAAACTGTAGGTCGGCTAGTAGATAAAAACTCGCACTGAGAGATAAAGGATTCCACTGATTGAGGAATGGAAAGAGAGATTTGTCTTTATCAGTAAACTGTAGGTCTGCGAATAAACAATGAGGAGAACCGTAAATTCCATAGGAATTAAAAAAGGGCAAAGCGGGGGTATACATTAAAAGGGAATCTTAAAAATTAGGCGTTCCGGGAAGTCTGTACCTCTCAAGTACCTCAGCCAATGGGGAAAGAGAGAGGGAAAATACGGTCGGGAAATTAGGATAAAAAGGAGGCTGTGTCCTCCAAAAATTTGAGAGATCCCATGGCCTCTCCCTTTATTCGAATAAAGTGACGGGACTCCTCTGTCTCCTTTTTGGACATAAACCTCTGGTGTTGGCGGATTAATTTTCCTGACAATATATACACAAAAATATAGATTTGTGCGCAATTCCCGCCGTTAAATCCCGACACTGATCCAAGGAGCTGCTGTATCACGAGGGAGGCGCAGGAACAAAGGCTTGGCAGAGGGCACCGAGATTTTTCCCCTCAATCCACTTGCAGCCTTCCCCAGGGTCACGCCGTGCCACGCCGGGCACGTATTGGGTTTCCAGGCGTTTGGCAGCGCGTGGCACCTGGAAAAGGGCAGGAAAGCAGAGCCTCGGGAGCGGGGAGGCCGGGAAGGCTGAGAACGGAGCGCTGCCCATCTCTGCCACCCGCACGGGCAAACCCAGAGGGCAAAACAGGGGGGCTCCGAGGCTTCTGAGCTTCCCCGAGTGCTCCGGCCCCGGGCAAGGATTGCAGGGTGAAGGGGCTGTTTGCTTTTTCTGCCCCAATAACCTAATGAAGTTTGGGAGCGGTGCTGGCGGGATAGAAATTTCTTCACGCTACACTGTCTGTTTGTGTTTGATTAATGTAAATCTTCCCGGGGCTCCGAGCACGCCCCAGGCTCCGGCTCTCCATTAACGAGCGGCCAAACTGCCACGTACAGACCGAGCGGGGAAAAACCGAGATCTCTATTTCAGGCCTTGCCATAAACCCCAGAGAGCTCCACCAAACTCATTTTTGGTGATTCGACTTGAATTACCCTACTCCTCATTAAATTCCACTTCTTTTTTTTCCCCCCTCCCAAATCACGAGGCCTATTAAAAAGACAAAACTGCAGCAAACCACTTTAATATATTAATAGGAGCTATTTTCTTTTTGCATTTCCTCAGTTCTTACGGCCAAATTTTTTAGCCTGTCCAATGGATGCTGGTACCGAACATCATCTCCAAGCCACAAGTGCAGCAAGGCTGCAATTACCCAGAAGACAGGAAGCCAAAGAAATCGACTCCTACCCCTCCATCTCCCTGCTCCCTGCAATAATTTCCCAGCCAGAACTTGTATTTTCCATGCTTCTCCCTTTTCCAGTGGCGTGCATTATCATTTTCGAAATAGCAGAGGGCTCCGTCTCATTGGTTCCTATTTCGAAACGTCTGCCCAGCTCCTCAATTTTCTAGGAATTTCACAAATCAGAAAATGTCAGCTCTCCAGAAGAAAATGCTAACCAGAGGGAAGGAGAAAGCCAGGCCAGGATCAGCTCAGATCCTCTCACAGTCCTTGGGAAGCACCAGGGAAAAAATGATCAATATTGGGTTTATTACCCAGCGTGGAATCACGGAGTTAAGGAAGCCAGGGAGAAGGGGCTGCAAATCCCAGAGCAGGGCTTCATATCCCATTTATTCATGCCCGAGTGAGAATCACGTGCACCCAACAGCCTCTGCTCAGAGTGTCAAAACAGAGATATTTTTAAACCGGGGTAACATTCTAAAATAAAGGATTTCCAAATTTTCCTCCCTAATGCTCCGCACCATCAAGTGAAACACAGATGGGACAATCTGACAGACCAACAAACCTTAATTTACTAAATTGTATTTTGGTTAAAACATTGATATTTCCCACTTCCTTCACTGTACTGAGCAAATTCCCATTTCCCAGCTGCCTGCCTCAGTTTACCCTCACCACCAATTTACGGTTGCAGGTTGCTTTACAATAATAAAAATATGCAAAACATTATAGAGTATTACATATTATTTTTACATATTTGTGTATTTTATATATTTATTTCTGTCTTTTATATATTTAAAGGCCTCATATACGTATTTGTGCCTTTTATATATTTACATATATCAAATATCCTTGCAAAAGCCCCTTGAATTCATCCATTTTAAATTTTCATGCAAAATATTTAACTTCAAGTCATTAAAGTCAGTGAGGAGGAACCAGGAATACAAAAGGAATATGCTTCAAGGCTTTCAACTCAGAAGGGACATTTACAATTCCCTGAAACATAAAAATTCTGTTACTGGCATGAGCACTTGGGAAAATAAATGCATTTGTGCTATAAAACAAGCTTAAAAGGGTCAGAAATGGATATTGCAGCTTCTCTTCATTATAAAGAAGTCAAACAGACTTTGAAGAATCCAAATGAAATTTCAGTCTATCAGGAAAAACATTTAGTATTAAAAAAGGACTTTAGGGCACAGTCATGTAAAACTTAACCGTTGCCTGCAATTTTTTTTTTTTTGCTTATGGAAATAATTAACTTAAAGAAATTACAGAATTAATTTTTATTTCTATTTTACCTACAGTTTTTGGGGAGAAAGCAACACAATACATCCCTTTCAAGTGCAGACCAATGCAGCTGCCAGGAAACAGTGTAAAAACAAGAAAGATTCAGGAATGGAAGTTTCTATCTTGCTTCCTACTCTGATTTCCCAGATTTCCTTCCCCCAGCACGCTCAGTCACAGGACATAATAAGAAAACAATTTGGAGGAGGAGAAAAAAAAATGACCATAAAAAGCAAGAAAGTCTGATGCAATCAGGTTTTTAGGAGAAATTAGAGATAGCCAAGAAACGGCGAGGACTGGAAACGGAATATCACTGTTTTAAATCCATGGGGATTTCTACAGCCCTGGACAACAGCAGGAAAGGAGGATAAGGAAAAAGTATGGGGAAAAAATACATCATTAAAAAAGAAATCTCCCCTAAGAACACTGGAAAGATGGGGTAGAAATAAGTAGTGAACAACTCATTTAGAGAGTTGTCTCTGCCTAAAGAATAATAAAATGCATGAAAATTAAGTTAAATAAGTGCTTCTAAAACCTTGTGCTTCACACGAGTTGCATGCCTGAATATCCCAGAATTTTGAAATCTCTCTGCTCCATCCTTCTTTGCAAGGAACAGCAATTTTGGTCCCCAATATTCCGTATTGATGAAGGAATTCTTTCCCCCTCGCCCATCAGCAGAGCTCCTCTCCTCGTTCAGTCCCAGCTCTGTGCTGCTCAGGCTGGGCTGTGGTAAATATTTACGCAGAATTTCCAGACCTTTACCCCAATCCGGAGCCAGGCCTGGGAACGGCAGAGCTTCCCAGAGCTCCACAGGGCGGAAGCCAAGCGGTCCCCAAGGAACAGGGCCCACACCCCTGTGGAAAGAATCCAGGAGGACTCAGCATCCCATCCTGCCACTGCTGGGGAGCCCTGCCAGGAAATCCTCAGCCTCAACACCCCGAACCCTCAGGATGCTGTTTGGGATGTGGGGACACCCCAGAGGCACCCCTGGAGCCCTGCAAGTGTCCAAGGCCACGCTGGGAGAGTGGAAAGTGTCCCTGGCCATGGGACAAAATCGTCCTTAAGGTCCCTCCAGCCCAACCCAGTCTGGGATTCCATGATGAGACATTTGCAGCTTAGCTGGAGAGGCCAAACCTCACTCAAAATTTTTGGGAAGT
>VWPU01007550.1:11054-26719 GCA_013398955.1 Callaeas wilsoni
AGTTTCTGTCCCAGGAGATGGGATAGATGGACACCTGCATCAGTGGTGGGAAGTTCAAAGAGGCACGGATGAAAAAATCTGTTACTGTCAGAGAATTCCATACAGACACTACCAGGATACAGTAGGGTCTGTCCCAGGATATGGGACAGATGGACACCTGCATCAGTGATGGGACGTTCAAAGAGGCACGGATGAAAAAATCTGTTATTGACAAAGAATTCCATACAGACACTATCAGGATATAGCAGTGTCTGTCCCAGGATATGGGACAGATGGACACCTGCATCAGTGATGGGACATCCAAAGAGGCACGGATGAAAAAATCTGTTACTGTCAGAGAATTCCATATAGACACTATCAGGATATGGGATAGATGGACACCTGCATCAGTGATGGGACATCCAAAGAGGCACGGATGAAAAAATCTGTTACTGTCGAAGAATTCCATACAGACACTACCAGGATACAGTAGGGTCTGTCCCAGGATATGGGACAGATGGACACCTGCATCAGTGAATCCTTAACGTAACACATCACACCAATAAATAAAAAGCTTGCCAACACATTTTATTAGCCCTAAAAGTCATCAGTGAGAGAATTGCTGCCCAGTTTCCCCACCAGAACATCCAAATACTCCACAGAGCTTTATATCATAAACACTGACCCTCATTCTCTCCCTTTCCTTTGGGCTCAGAATGTTCATTTCTCCTATTTTCTATCAAGGACCAAACCCATCCCACACATCCTAAATAAACAGGAACTAGCAAAAGACAGCTATGGGGTTTTTTTTTTTGAGAGAATGTGTAAATATAAAAGTACAGACAACAAGAAATGTGAGAAATCTGACGTATTTCAGCAAGACCTGCACCTTTCAGACACATCTGAGAAACACCTGGGTGTTTTCAGGCACAAAAATCACGGGCTGCTCTGTCAGTACATCCTACAAAAAAGTCATAAAGGTGTTAGAGGCACAGAACTGCGCTTTAATCAAGTATAGGGAATTTTATATTTTCTTTTCTCCATCAAAAAAGAGTCTGTGCGTTGTCTCAAAACGTTTTATGGGTCTCAGCCACTCACAGGCAGCAAAGGACTAAGAAAAGTTCTCTCTGGCTGCTCTGGGTGTATTTTATGGAAAGCAGGAGACAACCTGATGAACAAATGAGTTAATATTTCATTTGAGTATCCCAGCTACGCTGGGTTACACAAGAGGCAGTGGAAGTTAAAGACACAGCAGCTTCCTCTTCGGAATTTCTGCAAGTCAGAGGAGACAACTTAAGGACAGCTTACAGCAGATAAAGTAATCATTTTCCAAACCCACTGCTTCACAGAGACAACCCTTCATTACTCCAGCTCTTTCAATTACTGGAACTTAGCTCGAAAAACAGAAAATTGAGGTACAGAAACAGGAAATTGTTTTTGCAGCAAAAAAGGAGATCAACAATTGAAGTGGGAATGCTGTCCAGATCAACCGCTCTACCTTATCACAGGATCATAATTCCCTTTTTAAAATGTGACAGAAGCCCGTGGCACCTTGTGACGTACAGAAAACATCACAGATATTTGACATATACAGCTTATTTGGGAAGGCAACGCACATGCCAGAATTCCTGCAAACTTTCCATTTTCAGAGCATTTTGCTAGGTAAGAGTTAAGCAAATGTTTTTAGGATGGAGATGAGAATGCCCTAAGAAAAACCCCTCTATTTTTCAAGTGCAATCATGGACACGGCTGCAGCAGTCACTCAGTGAAACCTGAGGACAGCATCTGCAGGATGCCAGGGAAAATTCAAATTAAAACTGGCAGAGAAGAAATAAAAGATTAAATCACATGCAGAGGTACTACCCACAAAGGAAAAAGCAAAGGTGATTTAGACAGGAGAGCAACTGATAAAGTGAGTGGGTGGGAAAATCAACTTTACTGCTGGAGATCCAACTCGATTTATTATTTAGGATGATTCACCACCCAAATCCTGTGCTCTGAACAAAACCCACCTCGTGGGCTGCAGGCAGCTGAGCAAAAAGCCCGGATCAGCACAAGTTAGGATTAGACTGGCAACCTAGTTTAGAGTCAATCATTACAAGGCTGAAGCACAGCTGTCTGCTTTTAATGCACGGCTGCATTAACCCTCAGCAAAGGGCTTTAAAAATCAGCTCTCCAAGAAAAAAAAAAAAGGAAAAGAGAACACTGAATCATTGAAACTTTCAGCACAAAATTTGAACTCTGTGCATTCGCTGCTAATAGATATTACTAGAGTGATCTAAGCCAAGAAAATAATTACAGAAAATTATCATTTTCTACTGTGTCACACAACAAGCAGCTGAATGGTTTCTACAGACAGTAATTAAAATAAGAAAGTTCTGGTACAAATATGGAAACTGATTAAAAGACAGCTGTAAAGTCTGCTAAATCTGTGATAAAAAAAATAAATCTGCAAAAGCAAAACATGAAAGATCCTTTATGAAAGGGAACCCTCTTTCAGTTTCATTGTCTGGGCTGACTTCTGGCATAGGAAAATGGGTTCTATGGAGCTGCCTTTAAAAGGTCACAGAGTTTCCTTCCTTGATCTTTTACCATGAACAATTTTAGAAGGCATTAAACATTTCAGAACGGCCTATCTAAACAAATTTTTTGCTTATCCTGTCATTGAATTAAGTTCAACCAATTCCAGTAAGTCTGGCAAAAAAAAAAAGTGCCCCTCCAAAGCAGCTCCAAAATATAATATTTATGCCAGCCACTAAATGCGAACTTGAGTCCATGCCAAAACAGCATAAATTAGAGAAAAGCAATTATTCTATAGCTGACAATTTGAAAAGAGAGCAGTGAGAGCTGGGAAACTCCATTTTCTAACACAAAATCTATTTCATTCACAGCAAACTGAACACAGTTGTTAAAACTGTGTCGTAATTCAGCGAGAGATAAAAAACACAAGACCAATTCCATGGCTTTAGCACTCAATACCTCGTTCTGGTTCACTCCAGAGCTGGGAATTGTCAGCAATAAATACTTCCAGGCCTATAAAACTCTATGAACGTCGAGAACTCGGCAGGGAGGGGCAGAGCTTCATTTATTCTTTCCAAAGAATTTTGCGGGTCCTTTTTAATTCACCATAAACTTCATCCCAGCCCAGTTTTACAGTACAGAACACAAACTGACTCAAGGACACGACCAACATCAAAATGTTGACCCCATAGGCAAGTCAGGACTGGCTTTATCATTATTCTATCCCACACCTGCAGCCTTGCAGGCCCAAATTCAAAAAGCAGGGAAGAAAAATCTGAGTAAATATGCAAGGTAGCAACACCTGTACTCACAGCCCCGGCCTCTGAAAAGGCAGAAATCCATTTTTGTAATGCATTAAAACACACTTTCATTTTCTCACTGCTTCAGTGCAACAAGGAGCACACAAATTTAGAGTTCCCAGCGTTTCCAGATACTCTTAATGAACCAAACACCAGCTCATCTCCCCCAGAATTCACTTTATTTCTGCCTCTGCCCTATTGCCAGCTCCTCCTCTGCCCTCCAGCCTTTTCCAGGGCTCCCCATGGCCCCCTTGCCCTACAGCCCAGCACCGAAGGCACACAGGGAGAGGAAAGGAAGGCTTCCAGCCTCGCCAGGAAGCTTTATTGTTTTAACTCCAGCCCTGCATCGGCCCCGGCTGGGGACTGCAGAGCAGGGACGTTCGCACCGCTCGCTGCACTCCTCGGTGGGGCCTGGCAGCTGATTCATCCCAATTTCGGAATATTTGCTCATCATTTATTTTACTGTGCTGGACACGAGGCGCTTCCTGCTTCTCCGGAGGGGCAGCAGGGCTGAAAGCAGGCAAATTTTAACCGAGGATCTGCTTTCCAGATAACACTTGAGCAGCAAATACACAACACGAAGCGTTATTATTTCTGTTCGAAGCAGAGCATGCTCACAGTTCGCCTACAGAAAGTTGAATATGCTGGCTGTTATCAGCTAGATTAGAGTCCCCCATGCCTGAGAGAAACCACAGCTCTCTCCTTGCTGTCCTGGCAAACTCCAAACGCCAAAACACAGCCCTTCCTTTCCAATTTCCTCTGTACGAACCGAACACATTCATCACCCATCAGCTGTCCGCAGTCAGACATCTCACAGGACTAAGGAAACGTCGTGTTACCACCAGAGCCAACAGCTGAGCTTAAGGAATTGGGATGACCCACGCTACCACAGATGCAAGAAACCCGCAAATGTAAAAATGAAGCTGTGGTCACCAGCAGAACGTCAGCGCTGAGCGCAGCAGAGCAAAGGGAAATGCAGTTTTCTCTCAGTTCAGCACGGCTCCTCCCAAGGTACTTTCTGCAGCAGGGAAAGCACCAGGATGCCAAGGAAGTGCTTTAATCTAAAGCAAACATCTCCACGTGATGGAAAGGAGAGGGAGGGGGAGAGCCCAGGCGGCTCCTGATCCTACAGGACAAAATTCATTTGCTACTGGGCAATTCTTCGGGCACATTTTCATGGAATTGGCCACTGGGAAACACATCCAGGAATGCTGCCACCAGCCTCAGCAGAACTGAGAGCGGATTCCCTAAAATCCCACAGGGAACAAGCTTCCCAGATACCTGAGAGGGTTCCACGTTGCCCTACAGCTCATCGTTGTATTTTACATTTATTCTAATTGACTGCCACAGCAAAGTGATCCAAATCATCTTCTCCTCAGAGTCCTAAGAGATTTCACATTTAAATTTACAGTTTAAATAAACAAGTCACAGTCCTCGTTTGAAGTGTCCAGAGTCCCTTTGTGCTCACCCCCACACTCAATTACAAACTACCTTTTTTATTTAACAAAAAGAAAAAAAGAACAACAAACCCCACCTCATTATTTGCATGTTCTTTGTTATTTTTTCCCCTCTTTGAAATCCTTTTTTGGGGCCAGCTTTTTGATCTAAAAGGCATTTAATTAAAAAAAAAAAAAAATAAAAGAAAGGAAAACCCTAAATACCAATATACACTTCATAGCAACACTAACTTTGGGGGAATATATTCTCCAAAATTATATATATGTATTCTCAGGGATTGTGACTGGATTACCAGGCCCAGAACACAGCCAGACTCCTCAATAAAAGAACAGAGAAACCAACTTATTTCAAGTGTAAACTTCAAGTTTCTTAACACCTTTGCTGATCAAATCCCATCAGTACTCCAAGAATCAATTTGGAGATCTGAAGGAGCCATTTTCTCTGTGTATGGAGAGCGACAGATGGAGCAAAATTTTCAGCACATTCCGAGTTGCTGTGATGTTCCTGTCAGTGCAGCCAGCGAGGAGGCTCAGCAGAGCTGCCTCCCAGGAGCTGCAGGGCCAGGATGGTTAAAAAAACAGGTATTAATTTTAAAAATTAAAAAAAAAAATAAAAGAAAAAAGAAGGGAGTGGGAAGGGACAGGTTCTTTTCACCTGGCTGAATTCCAGGGAAAGGATTTAGGGTTTTGCAGGCAGCCCAAACCTCAAGCCTGCTGCAAAGCTGCTTCCTCTCCCTCTCCCAGCTAAGTTCAATCATCTGCTTCTGCCTGACCTGGGAGAGGGAAGAGCCTCCTCCAGAAGGCCAAGAGCCTGAGCAGAGCAGGGACTGTCCCCTCGGCCTGGAGCCCAACCCAGTCACATCCACCCTGCCAGGAAAGAAGGCTTTTCCTGCCCTAAAGCTGGCACTGTGCCTGCACTGCCAGGGCCAGGTGCCCCAGGGACAGAGGGGAGGCCAAGGCACGGCGTCAGCAGGTGCAGACACCAAAAACACCGCCGGAGCCTCACTGATGAGTGTAAGAGCTGATAATGAGCCTGCTGGAAAGGAGAGGGAGGGGAGGTCAGGGTTTGCTGTGCCATACTTACAGCTGAAGCTGCACTGGTTAGCATCCAAAATAAACAAGACTCCGGCATTTACAGCCAGCACCAACATTCCTACATCTTTCCAGACTGCAAGAAACATGTGCTCGCCTTTTGTTTTTTCCCTTTTCCCCTAAGTACTTCATTCTCACAGCGATTTCCAGAACGTGAGTGACCCGAGTGTAAAACTCGGGGCTTTCAGTTGTACTCAAAGGGGCTGCTGTGCTTGGCAAACAATATTTACCAATTCCAAGTATTATCAAACCAAATCACCTAGCAGTGAAGCATCTAAACCTGTGCTCTGGAGATCTAGATAGATATTCCAGGTATAGCTAGGGAATAATGATCTAGAAAGCTCCACTCTTTTAGATCATTACTTCCAAATTATTGCAAGGTGCTGTTTTTACTGCTGACGGTTCAGGGCGGAGCAGCTCCTGCACAGGTGCTTTTTTGGGCACCCTACAGACTCGGACACATCCTCCCAGCAAAGCAAACCCCAGGAGAGCCGCAGAGGGCTCTGTGTGCAGGGTGCCCAGAGCACCTTCCCCAGCCGGGGCGACCGCGGGCGCTGGGTTTGCTCAGATCCGATCTGCGCCCACAGGAACCGCTTCCGCTGCCCAGACCGCAGGGCCTGCGCAGGGCCAACCACAGCCGATCGTCTGGTGCCTCCCAACAGGCTGTGAGAGCACACTGCCAGCTGGAGAGCCGCACTTCTGCACCAGGAGACATCTTCTATCCCTGGCACACGAGGATTCCCCCCATCCGTACATTTAGGAAGTCCCCATGATACAAATTTGCCCTCCTCCGGTGCGGTTCCCCCTGGATATTGGCCAGAGCTGATGCTGCTGCCTCAGTCACGACAGAGGCTGCAGCAGCAGGGAAAATCTTTTTTATCCCTCTTTTAAATCCCCAGAACAGCAGCTCCCTTTTGGCTGAGGTCACTGCCTAATTTGGGACATCACATAATTATAATTTTTCAAAAGTGGAAGAAAAATCCTGCCGACACAGAGCAGAAAACCACGTTGTTTTCTTGCTTGCGAGCACCAGCTCTGAAAGGCATTTAAGAGAAGAACAGGAATTATGGCCATCACGGCTCAAACACTGCCACATGGGACCTGCTGTCACTCGAAGCAGCCTCCTAAAGAACCAGACAGGCGCTCCCAGACACCGACCGTGTTCCTTCAGCCCTGCACGGCACGCTCAGCCGCAGCCCTGCCGTGTCAGGCCTTTCTGCCTCCCAGCAGCCGGTCCCGGCCCTCGGGGGCTGACATGTGCCTCCAGAGCACGGGGCAGCCAGGAAACCTCTCTCCTATCTGGCAGCTGCCACCAGCTCTCCCATTTCTCTCCCTCTCACTCACTTCCTATTGATTTCTCCTGTCTTACACTGCAGCTTTTTCCTATTTCCTCTCTCTGCTCGCTCGTTACGGCTTCCCTCCTTTAATTCTCTCATTTTCCATCGCTTTTCTGGCAGCTTTGATGTCGGCAGAACCCTCTTTTACATCTGGGCACAGCAGAGAGGCAGCGGTGCCTCTGTGGCACGGAGCACTGAGAGGAGACGCCTTGTCTGAAGCGCTGCCAAGAAGCTGCACCAACAGCCACTATCATAACAGGCTAAAAAAGACTTTCAAGCAGCCATCAGATGCTTCAGGTGAGCCTGCAGGTTGAAGCTTGTATGTTTATGGGAGTGGTGGACTCCCAGTCCTGTGCCTGTCTCACATCGGTCTGGTGCTTTATTAAACAGACGGGGCTTTTCCTCCGCGCTGGGAAGTGCTTGCTCAGGTCAATCCAGGTCCCACCTCAGCTCTCCAGTCCCTCTCCAGCACTGCAGCTCACTCAGGACTCCAGAAAGAACTATTTAACTCTTCTTTGGGTTACTGATTCCACTTGGGAAGTCACCCAGGACTGCATGTGATACCACAAACCAGGATTCACAGCCTGCAAATCCATTCAGGATCAGCTTCTCACACAAACAGGAGTTCGTTGTGCTGCTGCTCACAGATCCAATAAGGAACGGCACTGGGAGAAAATTCAGATTTCCATCAATATCCCTGAAAATTTCCAATACATATTTCAAGAGCTCAGGAGTAAAACCAGTTTGAGTTTTGCCCTTGCAGCCACAGTTCTTGTGCCAACTGAGAGCAACCAAGAGCTGCCAGAACCTGGAAATTCTCTCTTAGGTTTTTTAGCATCAACATTTCAACTTCTTTGAAGCACCAAGAGAGTCCCTGCTGCTGAATTCACACAGTTCAACTTTTACCCAGCTCTGCTCCCTGCCCATAAAAGGTTTATTTTTTATAAGAACTGAGCCCCGAGTGCCACGTCCAGGCCAGCACACGCTTGTGACCATGCCCCTCCCGCCAGGAACACGGCCTGGCTGCAGCAGGACAGCCGACAGCATCCCAGGGACTAACGGCACGATGAGACACATCACACCAGAATTATTCCAAGCAGAAAAACCTGTGCTGTGATCTTTTCCACCTCAGGAAGGACTCCTCTCATCTCCTTTCCCAGTGCCAGGGCAATTCCACGAAGCGCCTTTGCCACCGAACATCCCAGCCCAGACCTTTCAGCGTTGTCAAAACACAGCTTAAAATAGCCCCACAGGATCGCATTTAAGTGTTTGCCAACAAATGTAAACAGCAATCTTTCTTGTTTACCATCAGGCTGTGCAAGAAAGGGTTCCTGCCCATGGGCCTCAGAAGTCAAACAGACACAACACTGAAAATCCTCAAGGAAAGGATGCAGGGTGATAACAAAGCATCCAGACGATTTGTGAATGTCACAGGCCGAACGCTGTTTGTTTACCTTTTACTATTTATACTTATGCTTACATTTGAAACATAAGGACACTGTTTTTTCCTGTCATTTTTAATGTATTTATTTTTACATGTTTTCTTTTCAAAGAAACATGAGTAAACGTTGCTTCTTCCTGTCTTTTTCTGAGCGTGCTGTTACTATTTCGTATGTATCCTGCCTTGTATTTTATCCCTTTTGCATTCTTAATCAAACACTGCGCATTTTACATCCCTTTCCATTTTACTAATTCCCTTGCTGGTGCTTCTCCTGTCCTTATTTTAAGCCCTCTCTTCTGATGTTGAGATATTACCAACATCCAGGCTCCTGACCCTTCGTTTACTCAAGCTGAGACATGAACTGAGACTTTTATTCTTTAAACCTAATAATTATCCAGAGCAGGGCCACAGAACACAGCATCACCTACCTGAAAACATGCATTTAGGCCTATTTTCTCTTAGTGCTATTGACATCTCTTACACAGGAAAATCTGCTTATCTCAAAGCAGATAAAATATCAGGGGCAGTGCTTAGGCAGAGGAATATCTGGAATGCTACAAGAAGCATTTTTACAGCAACTCATCCACTAGAAACTCGAGGATAATACAAACGGGATTCATTAATAAATTTCCAACTGCTAATTTTCAGAGGGAAGGAAGAGGTATTCAAGGAGAAACCTGGAGGATAAAGGCTCGAGGCAAGAGGCTGAGCTTATCTTTCAAGCAGCACGGCCAACATACCTCCCTGGTGACCCGGAGGACCACCTCGAGGTGGAGTGGAGAATTCAGTCTCCAGACCAAAACAAACACTGCTCCTCTCTGAGGCACTCTGCATAACTACAAACCACAGCACACAGCTGGCCAGGTGGGGATGACAATTATAACCATCAGAGGTAAAGGATGCTGCTCAAAATACTGCGGGGAAAACGGGAAAACAGCACTTAATGGCAAAAATCCTCTTGGTTATACTGCAAAGCTTCTTGGGAAAACAGAAGCATTGAAGCTACTCAAATTCTTTAGGCACAAATCCACCAGGAGATCCCACTGCAGGAAATAACCAAATAATCCTGGTGTATAATCATGAAATATGGAAAATAACTGGTGCAGGTGTCTGTACCACCTTCCCCAGGCAAATTCACCAGAGCTCTGTACAGCCTTAGGAAGAACAGCCAAAATCTCCAACGCCCAAATTACTACTTCTATAATAAACCACCTCTTCTACAAAATCATCGCCTTACAACGTGGTCCAGGGTAGTTGTGAGAGTGAACTGAAGACCCTTGGATTTCCAGCAGGAGGACTGTGGTCACTGCTGTCACCCTCCAGGACCAAGGGACTCTCCTCCCACACAGGTCATGAAGTCAAAGGACGCCAACAAACACCCTCAAACCCCACCAGGGACCTCGGCAAACTCCTGCTCCAAGGGCAAGCTGCACTTTCCTCCTCAAGCATCTCCAGCTAAGGCAGCATTGAGCTGCTGGGTTTTTTTGCTGCTAAATTCCTGTAAATGTGGACCAGAATTTTGAAAATCTAAAACTGAAGGAGCCAACATCCCAGTACCCTCCCTGAGCCATCCATTTGAAATGTTAAAATGCCACGAACAGGAGTTCTGTGCACAGGGAGAATTATACAATTGGGCTCAGAGATGAAATATCATTCCTGCCTCCACCCAAATAATCACAACGCCCACAGCTCCGCTCAAAACTAGAAAATCAAGCTCACCTCAGCTCCTGTCTCCAGTAAAAGCCCTAATAAACTATGCAACATGAAGTGGTAGCATTTGTGTCCCAGCCAGCAGTAAACACCCCAGACAGTCCTCTCTTCTGCCAGCCTCAAGAACAGCAAAATAAAACCTGAATTTATGCACAACGATGGAAAGCCCCACTCAAAGACTATAATTCTTTTCAGACCTTAGATGTCACGCTGCAGCCCATTTTCCATAAATATTAGCTTTTACAAACTCTACTAATTAAAAAAATGCATGATAATGACATCTAACTACTCGGTAACACCAAGGTGTGACTTTCTGTCCAGTTCTTTGCCCTGCTGGAAGAAATAAAACCCTTTTTCCTCACCATGCAGTCAAAGAATTCCCAGTTACTACAGAGACTTCCAAAGGGCCAAAGACAGGGAAAGTGCATCTAAAGCAGATAAGAAACAATTAGAGTCTATTTTAATACCAAGTCAGGAGCAAATCACCAATTAAAACTTCTCAAGGGTAATTACGTGTAAATTCTACCTCTGCTGTTTTCCAATCATAGCAACAGAAACTACAGCACGGTTATAAATAAAACTCATTTGCAAGCAACTGCAGAGAAGAGTCACCAGTTCCTCAGCGAGGTCCTGTGAAAGCAAGAGCCTCCTTTCTTCTGCTGGCCTTTAATAAACAGAAAGAAACATAAAGCGAGTCCTGCAGCCGTGCAATTGCTCAACCCTGAAGTGTGTTTGGAACGGTGACAGGAAGAAAAATACAGTTAACTCCGAGAGCGAAAAAAAATTAATGGCACACAAATGTTTCTTTAGTGTCATAACAGGATACAGCCGAGCTCGGGCCGGCCTTCGGTGGCCAAGCAGAGGCTGGAAATGGCCGAATTTCAGCCCGGCCCCGGCGTGGCCTTGGGAAGAATAAAGCCCTTATCTCGCCCGGCCATGTGTGGCCGGCCATGCACAGCTCAGAGCAACGCCCAGAGCTGGCCAGTGTCCGGCCAGGAGAGCTCCAGAGGCAGGGAATGCGGGCATGATCCAGCGGGAACAGGAAAACTCCTCCTCAGCAGGCCACAGATGGGCCTCAAAGCCCGCTATCCCCCACCAAAAACAGCATCCAGCGACAAAAAGCCAACCGAGCACCGGTGAGTAGCCAAAACCAGATTTTTTCAGGCTAAAAGATACGGGAAATCTCGCCTAAATCCGGAGCTGGATGAAGCTCAGTCACCTGACTGATTTTAGATACCTTTAGGATAAGAAAGGTCCCCTCGATGTGCAGATTTCCTTCCACCAACGATCAAGCCAAGCCAGATGAGCAGCTCAGGGATGTCTACCTCAAAGACTTAGTAAGCTCAGCAAGATAAATGCCACCTTAGGAGGCCTCTGAACAAATACAGCACAGCTAAGAGAGGATTAAATTAAGAGGGTGTAAATGTTTGCAAACATGAAGGAGCAGAGCAATAAGGCTGGAGATGAGGAGTTTGATACGGTCCAATGGGCACCAGGACTATGGAAAAAAAAGCAGCTGACAAAGTAAAAGAACATCCTGAGGGAAAGAAGGGGAAGTTAAAGTCAGTGTTTAACTCTCTCAAACCATCAGCAGCCGTGCAAGGCGTCACAGCTATCCTGGACAACGTTTTGCTGATGTCCTTCTACGCCCCAAGCGTTACGTTAGGAGGTAATTTTTTGTCTGCCTGCACCCTTTGGGTGCTCCCCCGAATGCTGATGGGGAGCAGTGCGTGTCAGGAGCTCCTCCAGGAACCCTGAACAGCCATTACACTCTCAGGAGCCTTAACATCTGCCCTGCCTTTTTCATTTAATGCCTGGTATTCCCCCACTCTCCCAGGCGCTCACTTCCCTCCAGACTGAAGGCACTTGAAGAAAAAGACACCAGAAAACGATGCTGCTTTGGGAGTTCTGATAACAGAATCTGAGCATAACCATTACCAAAATTAACTGAGTTAAGGTTTAGTCCACGGAGAGAATGAGCCCAGACACATCAGATATGAACTGGCCTGACTGTGTTTCAGCAGTGCCAGACACTAAAATCCACTCAACTTTCCTGGGAAAAGAGAACAAAAATAAAAGAAGGGGGGGAAAAAAAAAAGAAAAAGGAGGGGACTTAATAAAAACATCATTGATCACCCTGGCTACAGAACAGCACTAGAAATGACCATTCATACACTCCTAATTTATATTTTTAATGGTAATCACGACATCATCAACAAAACCAAGAAACATAAAACATGTCAAGGATGAGAAGTGCAACCTGGGTAAGGGAGATGTCTGACAGCTGTCAAATCATTACCACCTTAAACTGAAGGGATACCACAGGAAATATCTGCTGTCTGTAACATGGATTTAGGCAGCTCTACGTATGCAAAATGCAAATATGTAAAGCTAATATGGAGAAAAATCCAGGCCCAAGCTACCCTATTATATTCTTAATACCATCTGGCACGGATGCAAGCTGGGTTTTCCTGGTTTAAGGCAATTCCCATCTCGATCCCACCAAGGAAGGTGACTGACAAACACAAAGAGAATTGAACATGTCAGATGATTTACACCACATAGATCTAATGACAGTGGAAGTATCAACATTATTTATATTGCACCTGATTTACATGCCCAGCTTAAGAGCCAGACTGAAAGAGGCAACACAGAGGCTCCTTGGGCCTGAAGGGAGAAGGGGAAAGTACTGCAGGGACAAGAGTGATCAAAAACCATCCCCTCCAAATCCTGGGGATAACAAGGAATGGCAGAGACCCACATGATGGGAACAAACACCACCACCACCACGTCTGGGGTTCTGCTCAAACGTTCAGCCAGAGAATAAATCACAGAATCATCAGAGAGTCCCAGAATGGTTTGGGTTGGGAGGGACTTTAAAGATCACCTGAGTCCCATCCCCCCTGCCATGGGCAGGGACACCTTTCACTATCCCACACTGCTCCAAACTGGCCTTGGACACTTCCAGGGATCCAGGGGCAGCCTCAGCTTCTCTGGGTAACCCTTGCCAGGGCCTCGCCACCCTCACAGGGAACAATTTTTCCCTAAAATCCAATCTAACCCTACTCTGAGTGAAACCATTCCCTCTTGTCCTGTCACTCCAGTCCTTTTAAAACAGTCGCTCTCCATCTTCCTTGTAGGCTCCTTCAGGTGCTGGCAGGCCACAATTAGGTCACCCCAAAGCTTCTCTTCCCCCGGCTGAACCATGACCATGACTTTGTACCCCAGAGCTGGGGCTGCTTTAGGCCAGAGGTGTAAAATAGTGACAAGAAGAGATCCAGTTTCCCCACATTCCCCCAGCCGCTGCGGAAATCCGACTGCCAGGGTTGTGGAGACAGCTCCTCACCTGACATTAAAAGCCTTTTGATCCAAAACCTTAATGGAACACCAAACAGAAACATCCTCCTGACATGACTGAGAGCAAAAGGAAATGAGACATTTTTTGTCTCCGCTGCGTTTTCAATTTGGCTGCTCCAGTTCAATAATGGAAAGTATTTTGTTTTACTAACAAGTAAATTAAATTCACTGTTCTCGTGCTTTTCCTTTCCATGCATCACTCAGCTGCTTCTTGGTATGAAAATCCTGTCGTTCTTTTTGATATCATGCAACTGCCACAAGACGTAACGAAATCCTCACAAATCCACTGAAATGCCTTTTTACTGTCATTGCCTCGCCTGGTACAGGGAAAAACATCCTGCAACTCAAGAATCATTCATGCCCTGCAAAAGAGAAAATTCTGCTAGTACAAGCTACACAATTAATTGCCAAGGTTTAATACTCTGTGAACAGTTGTAAACACAGCCTGAACACAAGTCTGAGCCGTCCCAGAGCCCTTTGGACTGTGCTGTCTGTGAGGACCTGTGGAGTCACGAAAGGCCTGGGTTTAAGTGAGAACTAAGCTCAGTCTCTTTCCTGCCCACACCTGGAGCCTAAAATCGGGGAGCTCAGGCACCCAAAAACATCACTGCTCTGTCCCAGCCCCGGCTTCTCTGCTGTGCCACAACTGCTTGGTCACGAAAGGCCAAAGCGGGGCCTTTGCCACACACATATTCACACCTTAACCACCAAACAGACACGATAAAAATACCATGAAACACACAAAATGGTTTTCTCAGCACACAGTGTAAAAAAAAGGCATCTTTTCTTCTCATTAAAAAAAAAATCTGAAGACACTCATTCCAGTCACTTGTCTCAAAAGCATGTTAAGATGTTTCTACTTGACTTCTTTTTGCCACATTTTTTTCCCTTCCTCTGAAACATCGCGGCACAAACAGAACCCCAAACATGATGAAAGGCACCTGCAGAGCAGCCCAGAGGCCTGAGCAGGTTCCTAAAGTCAGGTTACTGCTAAGGCAGGCAGCAGCAGACATTCCTGCTTGTCAGCCATCCCTCCTGCCCTCACCTGGAGTGACCTCCCTGCAGCACTTGACCCAAGCAGACCCAAGTGCATCCTCAGCACGGTCTCCGAGTTCAGGCTTCAGCTGTATCCTAAATTCTGGGGGTTTCTCCTGCTTAAACCCCTCGCAGGAACACCTGTTTTCAGTGCTCCTCGCAGCACCGGCCCATCCTGGGAGCTGAATTACCAGCCCTGGTTCCTACAAAGTCAGTTCCTTACAAAGTCAGCCTGGCAGGCTTGAAAGCTGTTGGACTTGAAATACTCCGCTTTCAAAGTTAACCCAGTCGCTTTGACAGTCAAGACACCCTTGGCTCCCAGAAACGCTGATTTAATCCTGCTTTTCTGATCCCGTCTGTCACTGAAGTCAGAACACAAAGTACATGAGCGCTGAGAATATCTCACATTTCAAAAAGGAAAAAAAAAAATTAAGAAATCCCATTTCATACTGACCTGTCCGTGATTGTGGACTGTGTGCCACTCATTGGAGCCTTTGGCAAGAAGTCGTATTATCCAATTTACATTTTACTATTATTGCAGGAATATGAACGAGGCTTTGCCCCTCACTTGCACCGAGGTTCAGGATCCAGCCTTGCTCCAGAAGAGGCATGCACAGAGAACAAACTCAGTTCAAGGGCAGGAGAAGGGAACAAAAAAAAAAAACCAAACCCAATCCAAAACAACTCCAAAACTCTTCTTGCAGTCACCCAGAATATCCAAACCACGGAAGTGGGGCGTGGGGGATAAAGGAAAAACTCCAATAAGAAAAAACTCCAAGAACAACAACAACAACAACAACAACAAAAAAGAAACAACAAAACAATCTCGGTGGACTCGGGGAAAAAAAGAAAACCTTCCCAAGAAGCGGCCGATCCTCCCCGGCGCGGGCAGAGCGCGGGGGGCCCGGGCCCGTCCCCGCCGGGGCTCAGGGGCTGC
>VWPU01007555.1:0-31200 GCA_013398955.1 Callaeas wilsoni
CCCGCCCGCTGCGGCCACGACGGCCGCGCAGCGCCGTCCCTCGCCCCCGGGCCATCGGATGCCATCCCCCCGACGCCGGTGCCATCCCCCCGCCGCCCGCTTGCCTGCCCGCGGAACCGCGTTCCCGCGCGCAGCAGGGCGGGGCGAGAGCGGCCGGCGCTCACCTCCCACCCAGCGGGGCCGCGGCTCGGGGGCTGCACAGCGCCGGCGGCACCAGGTGAGCGGCACCGCCTCCCACCGTCCCGGAAGGAGCGGCGCGGCCCCGAGCCTTCCCGAGCTCCCTCCCCTTTCCCCATCGCGGCGCGGACACAGCCGAAGCCAGGGCGGAAACTGCCGAGATGGCCTCGACAATGGGGTGAAGGCGGGGAGGCCCCGCCCGGCCCGGTGCGCGCCGCAACCCGACCGCGCCGGCTGCCGGCCCGCAGCGGTGCCCCGGCACCTGCCCCGGGGCAGCGCCCGCGCGGGAGCGGACACGGACCTCGGCGCCCCCGACGAGCGGCAGCGCGGGCTGGAGAGGGGTGCCGCGGCAGGAGCGGAGCGGGGATGAGCGGGCCGGGACGTCCCCAGCCCCGGACCGCGCTCCGCTTCCCCGGTGGCTTTAACGGACGGCGGGCGGGGGCTGTCGGAGCCCCGCCAGGAGGGGCCGGAGAAGGCGGTCTGGTGTCACACCCCTCCGCGGGGGCTTCGCCAAACCCGCCCCGCACCTGCCGCAAAGCCTCGGCCGAAGGGCCCCGACGTGCGGCCGCCTCCCGCGGGGCAGGTGCCGGGCTCGGCCCTGGGGCGGGGCGGCTCCCCGGCACCTCCGGCCGCTGTCACCGGCGGCGAGCCGAGGAGCCGCGTGCGGAGCCCGGCTCGGTGAGCCCGCGGCTTCGCTGTCATCAGGGACACGCCGCGCTGGGACGGGAGCGCCGGCTCGGCCTCAAAGCGTGGTGCTGCCGCTGCGCTCGCACCGCGGCGGGTCGGGGCACGGTGGGAAAGAGCCCGAGGTCAGTGGCTCCCGCAGGACAGTGACTTCCTCTGGGCCGCGCCGGTGCTGGGCAGACTGCTGCGAGTCTGGTGGAAGTTCACTCCCGCGGGCGGAAGGTTGGGGAAGATCCTGTGTTTTCCTGACGTTACAAGAAGCCAGGATTCAAGAGGTTTCCGCCAGTCACGCTGCAAAGACTTGACAGATGTCTCGTTTATAAATAATAACAGCCCTCACTGGGGAAACCTGACTGGGTTAAATGTTAGGAAAAACGAACATGCAAGGACCGTGGTAGGAGTATGTGCTATCCTTTGAACAGCTTATGTAGGTGATAAGATGGGTAAACCTGCACGGAAAACTCAGCTTTTTTTTATTTGCCTGAACTCGCTATGTCTTAGTAGCACCCTGGAAACTGATCGTGCTACTTTTCAAAATCACGGCTTTCAATAGACCTGTGACTTGCTTAATCCTGTAACTTTCTTTATAAGTGGTATGCTGAGGGAAAGGAGTGTATCGGTCCCACCTTTCCAGCTGGCTCAGGACAAGATACAAGCCTACATCAGCTGGGTTTACATAGCTGAGAGCACATGATTACCCTTTCATCACCTTTTCTCCCCTTTTCAGATTCAGTCCTGAATTTGTCCACCTGGTTAATAAAATTCAGTAGTACTTCAGAATATAAACTTTGCAAGGATTTTTGGTTTATTTTTACAGAAATAAAACCATATAGGTGATAGGGATAAAAAATATATAGCAAAATGGAGCTCCAAATTTCTACTGTTAGGCTCTCTGCACAGTGTAAATAACAGGCTTAGTCCATGTAGCCACTTGTGCCTTAAATACGTCTCCACGTCGTTCTCTTTCAGGGCAGTGGGCACAGTCTCACCCTGCCAACCTTCCCTGCCCTTCTGGTGATCATTCATTTACTTGGACTTTTCACTGAACTCATATCTGATTTCTGCTCTGGTTTGAATTTAGGGGTGTTTTTGGTGTGGTGCTTGGTTTTGAAGGGGCGTTTAAATGTTTGTATATGTGGAAGTTTAGGTGCAGTTTCATCACTGCAGACGAAACCTCTTATCTTTCAGGCCAAGGGAAAATCCCAAAACAAAACCAGCTAGTTGTTCAGTGTTGCGTTGGACAGCTGTAAATAGGCATAAAAATAGATGGTGAAAACATAGTTCTTCACTAGCGCTACTCTTTACTACTCAGCAGTACAAAATTAGTAAAGTTGGTCCTAACAAAAGTTCTGACTAAGCACTCTCCTGAAGAAAAATATCTTACCTGCACTCATATCTGTAGAGTTTTTAAATTAGAAAACTACATAATTGTGTTTCTAGAAAACAAAATCTAGAAAAAGGATTTCTGATATGAGGTCTTGTCTTCCTTATCCTGTAATTTTTTTCCATTTATACGATGAAGAGCTTTTCTTGAGACAATCATGTAACTGTGACAATAACAGTATTTCATCCTCACTATTACACACCATGAGCAGCACAGCTGGCCAAATATTAGCAAAAAAGTCATATTAGAAAGTTGTTACTTACAGCCTGTTGTGTATATTGAGAAATATAACAATGTATTTTAGTTCTTAGGACACCCTTGGTTCTCTGTTACCCCAGGTCGTGCCAGCTGCCCCTTGAGCCCCTCTCTCTGTGGCAATCTGTAGCAGCTAGCAAGGCTTAGATGTGCCTGCCCTGCTTCACCTCCCACGTGCCCACCTTTCCTATGTGTAGGAGCTGACATGTCCAGGCTTTAGCTGCATCTACCACTGCTGTTGGGGTTTTTTTTTCTCTCTACGGTAGAAAACATTGTGAGGTTTGGTTTTTTTGGTTGGGTTTCGGGGCTTTTTTGTTTGGGGTTTTTTTTGGGGGTTTTTTTTTGGTTTTTTGGTTTGTTGGGTTCTTTGGGGTTTTTTTGTTGGTTTTTTTTTTTTTTTTTTTTTGTTTTTTTTTTTTTTTGTTGTTTTTTTTTTTTTTTTTGTGCCGAAAAGGCTTTGTTTGCCTTACAGTCTGTTATAAATTAACAGAAGTTATGTTGTGGTGAGTGAGGTTGGGCTTAAGTGCCCAATACAAAAATGCTGACTGTCAGATGTTTGCATCTCAATAAGGTTGTCTGTGCTGGAGAGCTTTCAGGGATAAAGTCCCAAATAGTTTAAGTATCACACTGCATGTTTTCCTCTGCCACAAGGGAGAACAGCTTAATAGCTTGCAAACATTTTTAGAACAACACTTTTTTCTTACAAAGAAAAAAATCTTCAGGATATTCTTAAGTCCTAGAAATACAATTCATTTTATTAGCTATGTTTTAAACTGGCATAATGATAAGGGTCCTTTAAGCCTTAAGATATTGGTTTTTATATATTCTGGAATGAGATTCTTCCCTAGAGATAAAAGTTACCACCAGGATTGGGTAGGATGATTGATCTCCTTTGCCATGGAAAAAAATACTTTCTTTTTCAATTCAGAGTAAAACCCATAATTCATTCTTAAAATCTCAAGGAAATGAAGTGCCTTTTGGGGTTGGACACTTCAAAGCTGCCTCCTTTGTAAAGAGCTGCAAGTTGCTTGAGATCTTTGTAATTTCTTCTAGAGATTCAACCAAATTATCCAACCTTATTAAGGTTCTGAATTTAAGTTTATCTGAGCCATAATCTTTTCTGAAGTGGCCATTTTCGAGGGCTGGAAAATAAAACAGAGAACATAATAACATATTAATGGCTGAGGAAATTAAGGACAACATCCAAATTCCTGCCCAACGTCTGTTTACTTGTTACCATCATGCTCTGAGCTTAGCAAACATTTGTGATATACACTCATGCCTGTACGTTCTGCACTGAAACATTCCCTCCATCTCACCCTCCTCAGCATCTCTCCCCAAAGTCTCTGTGGAGTTTACTGTGTTCACCTGCCTGATTCTCAAACACACATGCTCTTCCTTTTGCTCCAGACTTTCCTTTGTCTCTGCCTATTCCCTGAATTTCCAGGAAACTCTTCCACTTAGTGCACCTGTCTACTGCTTCCCACATTGGATCCCCTTTGAAGTTCATTCACTCAGCATTCTTCATCTTTCTTCTCCCAATCCAAACTTTTTCAGGCACATACTTGTTCTACCTGCTTTATCACTCGCGCTTTATTAAACTAGTTTTGTTTAGCTTGCTCTGGTGCTGTCCCACTAAATTTTCCCTCTCTGCTGCTTTAAATTTTACCTGCTGGATAGCCCTCACCCACATCACCATACCCTAACTAACACATCTACCTACTTATTTCTCCACTATCCGTCCAGAAATGCTGTTGCTTGAAATTGCTGTGACTCAGTGAAATCTTACGGCCATCTTTTTGCAGGAACAGCTGTTCTTTTTATCCATAAAATTTCAAAAACCTCTCTTTAAACCTTTCATGTTAAATCTCTGGCTGTAACTTCTATCTAAGCTTCCTGTAAATTCCTTACCTATGCTCCACGGCATTTCTAATGTCAAATCTCTCCTGAAAGTAAAATAGTCCTCAAGCATATACTCCTCTTTTTTAACCTTTTGTTGCTAATGGTCTTGGGTGGTTTTGTCTAAAGGCGGGTGAACTGCTATCCCCTTCAATTTAATACCACTTTCTGCTACTATTGAGCTATGCACACTGCTCTGAGAGGCTTAGCCTATCACTAGGGATTTTTCATTTCCTCAACTTTTCTTGCAGAAATTAATTAAATTGTTCTCTTTTCCCCCCTCACTACAGATTGGGGCCATAGTGCTAACCTTCTGGCAAGGTTTTCCTCTGTAAGGTTCTAACAACTCATTATGTTCTAGTTGCTGTAGTCAGTGGTTTAACTGGATTGCTTTCTTATGGTTTGTGTCTGCAAACTCGTACAAATCTGGCAATCCCACTTTTAATGAAATGCCAGTTTTATCCTGTTTGCTGTGCTACTGAATTGGATGGTTAAACCCCTTTTTTTCAAGTGCTAGTGTCCGATTTGAAATCTCGTGTGTAAATAAAAGAGAGCTTTGTGAAATAGCTGGATTTATCAGGAGGCATTAGCATTCAAGATCAATCCTAGAGTGCATCCTCTAGTCTTGTTTCTGTATGTGTTTTACCATTCTTGAACTCTGCTATCACTTGACCAAAAAACTATGTAGTTTCTTTGAACTAGTTTGGTTTGACAGACAAACGAGTATCGTTTCTTGCAGCAAAGTTTATTCATCTGTCTCATGGAAGAATGCAGTGTCAAAAGGCAAAAAACAAACTGACAGATGTTTGCTTGATTTTTTTTTAAGTATTTCATCTTAAGGTAGGAAAAGTTAATGCAGAGATTGCCATCTGTCTCCAGCTGGCAGTTGCTGGATAAGAGTGACAGTGGGGATGGGAATGGATTCGGTATCTGTGCAGATGACTTCAAAAGCGAGATGAGAATGTTTTCTGCCACAGTTCCCAGTCTGACTCTGTCAGAAGGTCTGGTGCTGCTGCTCATGTATACCTCGTACACCATGAGGGTATACAGCAGTGACTTGGCTTGTCTTACCTCCTTGCTGTTTGTGGTGAGGTTCAACCAGCATAGTTTTGACAGAGTTTATTGAGCAACTGTGGTACCTCTTTTTTCATCCAAACAGGTACTCTGGAGGGCCAGATTTGAACAGTGAACCAGGCGAGTATGCCCTAGAGCAACTTGTGGAGGAATAGGGAAAAACAGACACAGAGTCAAAATGTTAAACAGCAAGGTACAAGGAGGTAGAGAAAAAGCTGATGCTGACGAGCCTCACAGTGCTTGGGAAAGAAGGGAGGAAAAGGTGGATGCTGTAAGGCAGACTATAAGTATGCTTGAAGACCAGTTTGCAAAAGGCATAGAAGCAATTCCCCTGATGGCAGATCAGTAGGGCCAGGATACAATCACCATACAAAACGAGTGCTTTTTTAAAAAGTTTTTCCCTACTATGAAGGAGCCTAGGAAGCCTCTTGCAGCAGAGCTCTTCACTATGGCGGATCCATCAAAATTAAAGTATTGGAAAGAAACACAACAAATTGAGAAAGCGAAAAATAACATTGCCAAAGTGAATGGCAGTGATAAAGTAGCAGATGGAATTCATTGTAGATAGACATAAAGTGACTTATGTTGGGACAAATTTTCTAAGATACGATACCACCTGGAGATAGTTGAGCAGCACAGAGTCTGTTGAACTAAAATGCTCCTTCAGAATGCCTGTGCTTCCTTGCCGTAAGAATACCAGAGAGCATAACACAGAGGCATTGGATTTGGCCATATGCTGGTTTATTAGTCCAGCTCCAGACTTGCCCTTTTGGGAACAAATAGAGATGCTCTGCTCTCTTTGTATTCCTTCACAAGAGAGAGCTCTCTAGTCTTACAGGATTTAAGCCAGCCTTGGGTGTTTTCTAGGGCCTGTCTTTGTGCCACATTGTCCTCTAGAGCCCTGAGTTCTTAGGAATACCCTAAATGGGCAGCTGGCCTGCCATCATCTTCATTAGTGGAGAGGCTGCCAGGTTACCCCGCTGCTGTGCCATCTAAGACACTGTCTATCACCTTGGTGATAAAGAGCTGAGTCCACCTCTCCATGTGACAGAAATAATATCATAGGTGTAATGTACCTTATAAGATAACCTTAAGTTATCTGAATAACACCACCTTTGTTCTTTTTATTATGTTTCCAGTACCTATGGAGCCTACTTATTCTTCTTAAAGATAGCACCCTCTGACCATATACCTGCTTTAGTTTTAGATAGTTCTGTAGGAAACAGGGAGTTGGACTCAATGATCCTATGGGTCCCTTCCAACTCAAAATACTTCTGTGACCTCTATGCAGCTAGCTCATAAGTTTAAAACATTGTTAAACAGATTTTTGGTCTGCACCAAAGACTATTCTGTTCCTGTCTTTCTGTATCTCCAAATGTAAGCAGGCAAATGAATAATTAGAAACCAAATCCAGTGGTTCCTGGCTCACTGTCAGTCTGTGTCTTGTTGGTACTGGTTACAATTCATAATCCTTCAGGACTGTTGTGTTGTGGTTTTGGTTTTTTTGTTTTTTTAATTAACAGCACTCTAAATCATAAGAATTACTTTGATTTTTTGACAAACCAATACAAAGTCAGTAAAAATTAATTAGGCCTCTTGATTGTCACTGCGTACTTCTTGGTTAAACTGTTATACCGCATCCTTTTGATCTAACCTCGTTCAGGTGATGACTTGCACGCAGTAGGAAAGTCCAGTGAGCACAAAACTATGCCCCAAAAGAATCATAGTTAAGGCTGAGGGATCTCCTCAGAGAGCTGACTAAGAAGCTTGGCCTTTGCTGAAATGCAGTAGGTGATGCATGCAGAATTCAGTGTGATGGCTCTTTACAATGCTTTGTTTGAGCTATCCCTTCATTTGGAGATTATTTTTCTCCTGCAGCACAATATTTCTAGGGCCTACTGTGCTTCATATGACACACCATAATGAAGTTGCCTTGGAAAAGGAATCAGGCAGATATTTCAGGAATTTAGCACTGGTTATTAGTAGCAATCATCTGGAAGTGTCCAAAGCAAACACAAACAACAATCAATCCATGGCAGTGACGTGTCAGTGAGTGTAAGCAGAGGAGGGGAAAGCACTTGGAAGAGTTTAGAGTGAGTGTATATGAAACTAAACAGACTACAAAGGAAGCGAATAGTTTAAAGAACATAAATAAAATATACATCCTATTGTTAAAATTGTGTTGATATTTTATATTACAAAATTTATTTCAATGATACATGGCCATGCTATAAACATTTAGGATAAAAGTTTGAGACTGTGAAAATTGGAACAGAATCTATGTGTCATTGTAATGATTTGATATAAATAAATGTGGACATACTTAAAAACAAATGTTGTGATCTGCTTATAATACAGGATTTGCTGTTTCAAGATGACAAGCTTTAAATACATATTAAAAAGAAGTTTTAAGTTCAAAAGTTACTTGAAAGAGGACAAGCTGCATACCTCAGCAAACCCACAGCCAATGCTCAATTTATTTATTCCCTAGAATTAGGACCCAACAGGCATTCCCTTATGGGTTTGCTTTATTGTAAGACACTCAAAATGAGATGAAAGAAAACTAAAAAATAGTGAATTATGCCTGCGAACACCTTGATGGGTTGAAAACAAGAAAGAAGTGTAAGACCTTTCACTCTGGAAACTGTTTTGAGGTATGGAGCCTATGAAAAATAGCGCTGATTCCTAAGGAGGGGAATAACTAGATTGAGTGGGAACAGGTGACTTTTAGGAGTGGGCTTAGTTTATGGTAAAACCACCCCCTTGCATTACAGACAACCAAGAGTAGGTGGGAATTCATTGGCTGGGTAGAGACATTCCTGCTGGGCAAAGATGAGATTATCAGTGAAAAAAAAAGATCCAGTGGTCAGGAAAAGATTAATGGGGTCTTTGAAACCATTAGGGATCTAAGAAGCTCAAGATAAGGCAGTGTGAGGAAAGGGGAGTGGGAGGTGAGGAGCAGAGGCTGAGGGAGAGCACATAGTGTTGAGGCTGCTGGACTCGTGGAGTGAGGAATTGTGGACAGCAGAGAATTCAACCGAAGACAGAACTGTGGAGCAATGAGCTCTGGAAGAAGTAACCAGTGACGAGGTCTGCAGGGGGAGCAAAACAGGAGAGAGAAGTGGCAAATGAGTAGAAAGTGCAAGAAGCAAGCAGAAGGATGGGAGGCAGTCTGAGGGGCCACAGACAGGCAGCAAGTACAAGAAGGACTGAATGAGAGTGCTGGGATCTGAATGGCCAAAGGGGAGTTTCGATGGTCGGGGTGGCACTCAGGAGAAACTGAGAAAACCGACAGCTGAGGTGAGGAGGAGATGGAGGAGAGGCTGCTCTCTCCAGCAGCTGTGGCATGTCGGTAAGCTTGTAGTGACTTGTTAGTAAAATATGAAGGAGTTCTTGCACTCAGTGCCTGCATGTAGCAATCCTGAGTGCCACTCCCCATACAAAAGGAAATTTAGACAGTGCTCAAGGTCCTGGGTGAAGTGACTTCTAGGGTTTTTTATGGCTATCTCCAGGGATAACAGGGAATGTAATTAGACTTCAAAGCCCTCTCTTGCACAGAAAATAATTATATATGGTATCTTGGAAATAGGGCAGAACCCTATCCATGCAGAACTGAGGAGAAAAGGCTTGAGGAGTTGAGAAAGATACGAGTGCCCACGGTGTGCTGCACCAGAGAAGAGACTGAAGGGACAGCTACAAGGACCTCACAGCATACAGAGCGCTCTGGTCACACAGTGAACCAACAACAGATGATACTGAAAGGGGGCTGAGCAAGAAGGAGTTAACCAGTGTTTCGGCATTTCAGCCAAGTGCAGTGCTGCTATGAACCGCTGATTTGACAACTTTTGATATGGAGGATTACTTTTTTTGCTGTCCCTCTTCGCTGTAGCAGAGCTGTCCTGGGGTGCTCGGTGCCTATTCCTAGTCCGTCTCTTCACTCAGTACGGAGCGCTCACTGTGCAGTGGGTGCCTGCCCGCACTCACACGGATCCGTCCCGCCAGACCCACTGGCCACCCCTCCTTGGGTTACAGTTTCTGCCTCCTGATGGCATGGATTTCAGCTCACCAGCCCAGCCAAGCGCACTCTGCCATTCCCAGGGTGCCGAGCTCCTTTCGCAGGCTTTGAAAGCAGTCCTTGCCGCCTTCAGGCTAACCCAGTGCGTTCCTTGTATCGATGAATTTGAGATTGCTGTTCTCTGCCACGCTCCATCGGTCAGACTAGACCTGGCTCAGTTTACATCAGAGGCAGTTTCCTCCAGGCACTGATGTTTGAGCTATTCCCACGCACAGGTGTCGAGGGCAAAGCGAGGGGACAGGTGAAGAAGCCGTGCTGCCCCCCCAGACCAAGAGGGAGCGGGCTCAGGAGCCGTGCCTCGCTGCCTGGCCAGAGCTGGCCGGCACGGCGGCCGCTGTCCTGCGGCAAGCTGCGGGAGCCCGGCAGGAGCCCCAGGGGAGCCCCGCAGCAGCTCGGGAGGAGCCCCGCAGCAGCTCGGGAGAGGCGAAGCCGTCTGGTGCCACCTCCCGGCTACGCCGCCCGCCAGCGGCTCCTCCGCGCTCGGGGCTCCTCCACGGGCTGGAAACTGATCTCGGTGTCATTATTTCTAGGCAGAAACTGGTAAAGTAGTATTAGCGCTTCAGTAGTATCGCTTCCGCTCCTTCCCCCTTATACTTTTGAGTTGTGCCTTTTTTATGCACGGGACTAAAGAAGCACCATAAAAAAGCTCTCTTATTTTTATAAAGCACAAAGAGTGGCTGAGGCTGCATTACTGGGCAACTACTTAACGCATTGCCAATAGCCAGGAGTCTATTTGCTGCTTTTCATACAGATGAAAATAGAGAGGTGAGCTGCTAACAACTGAAGCTAACACCCACACTATCTGCAGTTGATGTAAATGCAGATTTTTATTTTTAAACAAACATTTTCATTAATCTTTCTGGGCAGTGACTAGACTATGTGGCAAGATGTGTACATTGTGTAATTTTGTGTAGATGTGTATTTTGTACCAGCTGATGTAAAAAATCATGCTCCTTTCTTTGGCTGACTTTTGGGTATAGGCCCAAATAACCACATACAGAGAGCAGTAGCTTCATTCTAGCTGCAATGTAGCAATTTCCTCAGATGAGGCCTGGCTTTTCTGGAATTAGAGACATCATTAAAACGTCTATATACGCAGCCACAAATAAGGGCAACAGGGCTATTTTCTGTCTGGGGAGAGATGAGGGGCAGGGGGAGGTGCAGCAGCCAGCCGTGCTGGGGTCCCACCCGAGGCAGTGCGGCAGGCGCTGGTTTGCTCAAAGAACAATTCGGCCCCGAGTCTCTGCTCCAAGGACTCTGTAGAGGAATGGGGGGAGCACAGGAAGATGGTACCAAATAAATAAATAGGTTCTTTCCCACCATCCACCATACTTAATTGCATTTTTTTTTCTTTCTTCTCCAGCAAATAAAGAGAAGGGAAAAGACCACACCAGAAGATGAATCGCACTGTCTTGGCTAACTATTTCTGCTAAGCTTGAATAGGTTTGCAAAACAGACGTGTAGAACCCAAGCAAGAAGGGCGAAATAATTAGAGTTGGAATGTGGGGCTTTTGTCCCTGCTGTAATTGTCCCTGGGCCAGATGAGAAACATTAAGACATCCAACAGGTGATGTTTTCAGATGAAAGAACTGAACAGTTCCTCCTTTCTCTAAAGGCTACATACTTTTCCTATCTAATCAGTGATACAAAATGGGGAGGTGCTGACACAAGCAGGAATAGCCAATTACCTCATCAGTATGGCAGCAGCACTCCCTTTAAAGTGAGAAATTAATTGTGAGTTTGGGAGGTTTCGTTTTGCTTTTTAATTCTGTCCTCAGTGCGGGAACCTGCAGTCACCTTCAGGACTGTTCTAGTCTTATTTTAAATCTATACTGAGGCCGAACACAGTATTATTTGCTATTACTCTCTAACCAGCTCCATGGATGCTCCTGCAATCAAAACAAATTTAAAGTAAGTAACTCCAGTTGCCAGTATTTTTTCACTCATGTTATTAGTGGCTTTGATTTAACAACTTGAGGGAGCTGAATCACCACAGCTACATGTAACAGTGTGTACATAACCATGAATAGCAAGGGCTTCTTCTGAAAAACTTAAGAGCATTTTTTCTGTTCCCCAGCAGACTGGCTATCCCTATGTGGGAAAAAAATACTGTAATTTCACAGAGGTGACCAGCGGAGCTGCAACAGAACTGTTCAAACATTTAAAGTAAGTGGGAAAGCAACCCTCTACAATGCAGTGAAAATTGTTTCTTCTGTCTTGTTCAAAGTAGCTCCCCCCCCTCCAAAAACCGTGTAATGTTTGTATGGCTGTGGAGTTTGTTGTTTTGTTGGTTTGTTTAAAATGTATATTATGTAGTGAATTTGTGTCATGCTTTGCTGTGACACTCCTCTGGACTGCAACTGCCAATTAAATTTCATCTATAAAACATTATTAATCTCTCAGTTGCACAATTAAAGCATCATCATTATCTACTGGCCACCATGTACTGTGTCAAGTTAGGGAAACTGAATCTACCACTAAGGGGAAAAGTGACTTTCAGTGTAACTAAAAATGAGGCTGCTTACACTTCCCATGCTGCACAGGCTGCCAAGAGCCCTTGCCCACTCTTCTTTCTAGGGAGGCCCAGGCAGAGCTTCCCAGGACCACAGCTACACCACATTTCAGCATGGCAGATTTGGCCGCCTCCATTTATACTTCTGCCACAAGACCACAAGCAACAGGGCAGAGACAAAAGGGTGCACGTTTCTTTCCTGAGGAGCTGATATGTTACTGAAATGAGTAATACCTCAAGATGGTCATGAAGTGCCAGCTGCAGGAAGTCAAGACACTTCCAGGATCACCAGATCAAGTACAAGTCAATGTAATGATTATTTCATACTCAATTTAAAAATAAATTAATACCTCCTTTGAGCAGTGCTATGAGCCAGCAGCAAGCCATAACTCATACTGCTGGCTGCACTGGACATTTCTCTGTTTAGCAGTTTGGATGAGACAGGGCCTTGAACTCTTGACTTGGGGCCAATTTTGTTCTGATGCCGTCATGCAAACCATTCATTTTCTGACATGGTCTTGCCTTTACTAGTCTGACATCATGGTGTACTTCTTCCTCCACTCCCTGCTCTCTTTTTTGGTGTTGATTTCCTGTCTACCATCATATTTTGCCATTATGCCATCAATCTTCACTATAAACCTCACGGTTATGCCAGCTAGCAGGGATAGGAGCCTTCTCAGATAGAGTCCATTTGTGTCTGATAGAGGTGAAATAAAATTTCTCCCTCAAAGCACATCTCCTAAGGCAGGTATCTTCAGAAACCCAAAAGCATGCCTTTTTCCTTGTCTAAAACATATGTAAATAGCTACTCTTCCTAAAACAGAAATGAGAGGACCCTTTTATGGCATTTGCTCTTTTGGCAGCAGATGAACAGTGGCCAGGAATACTGGACAGGTAAGATTAATACCAGTTTAATGTTCATGTGAGCACAACCCAAGTTTAGCATGGACAGTATTTCTAAATGAGAGAATTCTGAGAGTCACATTTTGTACTTGGTGCCGAATAAACAAACGCACTGACCTGCACACTACGAATCATAACTGTGCTTTTGGGGATCTGGCAAAGAAACAGCAGAAGTCTGAAAGCAGTATGTAGTAGGAATTAGGAAGGCTCAGAGGAAATTGTTTATAAGGAAGACAAGGTGGGCAAAAAAGAAATTCCAGCTCCTGAGTCTTTTCTTCTAGATAACTACTATTGTTTGGAGCCATAGAGGTCAGGCAGTCCTTGTGCAGCCAAGCTTCCTGCACTCTCCTCCCACTCAGGTGCCCTGCACTCACGCCTCCTCCCCAGGTTATGGCTCCCTCCATGGTTGGAGCTGGTTCTGGGCCGGCACTTTGCCTCTTCACTCTCCACACCAGCTACTTCCATGCCTCTGTATTTGGTGTTAATTCTGGACACAGAGATCCCTTTCCACACTGGGACAAGTCCCCTGAAAATCTAAATTGCTGGTCTGAATTACCATTTAAGGCATTAGTCATTTAAGGAAGCTTGTCAGAGTCACCAGCCAGCAATAAAATATTTCTTGCATGCAAATAGTCTCTTAAATAATAAAATAGTCTTCCATGACCCATTTTTCTCCCTGTTGTAGCTGGATTTTCTGGGGCTATATTGGATCTTCACCACAATCAGGAACAATAAGACAATGACACAAGTTTAGCAATTGCTTTGTGAGATTAGGTTAATATCACGTAAAAAATGGTTCTCACATTCTGCACACAGACAGGTTTATGTAAAATATATAAACATTTGTCCAAGTTGTTACAGATTGCATAAATATGGCATTTTTTACTGTTGCATTTACAGATGTGCATGTACAATGATGTGCAAATAATCACAATCTGATTACAATCTTTGAAAGGTACTTGAACCTTTCATCCAAGTAACGCAATGAATGAAAAATGCCCACCGAAGAATTTAAATAGCAAACTTATAACATGGTTTAAATTCATAACAAATTTCAATGTCTTATCAGTAAAACTTTCACACATTTAAAATATTTTGTATTCATTTTATTTGTATATGTCAAAATACATTTTTTTTCCAAAATAGTGGGTTTTGCAACTAGTTTCATGCAGATACAAGGTCTGCTCAGTACTACCAATAAAATCAATATAGCACAGTAGCCATTCATTTTTTAGATATAAAGAATAAATAACCTAAATATAAAACACTAAAATATTAGAAACACGTATTTAATCATTCACAGGCACCCAAACTTTACCAAATATAATCCAGAATATGCCTAACTGTCTTGTAACAGAACTCAATATGTTGCAGCCATTCAATTCTTTATTTTATGTTAGCATAAGACAATGGAAGTCCCTATGGTTCAGACCCACCTCTCATACAGATCAATTACAATAAGATAAACTATCCGTGTACCTTTAAAATCAAAAATCCTGAGCTTGGTAGTAAGAGCATAACCTTACATCTTCAAAAAACCAATCAACAGAGAGAGGACATCATGTCTTCCTTACCAAAACATATCCCACCCCCGTAAAGCTAACCCCCCCCCCCCCCCCAAATAGGCAGTAGAACACAATGACCTTTTTAAATGAAGGGGTACAAATTCACATTTAATATAGTATACAATATAATCAATAATACAATAGCTACTACAAGCTTTACAATGTACAATTTGTTTTAATGGCTGATCTGTTCAGTGGTTTTAGGCAATAAACTATGTGCCAATAGGATGTCATATTTTGAATGGTTTAGTGAAAATATAAAAGCTGTTTCTAACAAAAACGATCTTCACTTAAGTACTTTTTTGTTTTTAAAGGCCACTGAAATGTATAAAATGGTCTGACATGATGGTGTTATCAAACTGGATGCCTTCTCACATGGCAACAACAGTGCATATAAACATTATTGTGAGTGTAATGGGTTATGCTTTTCAAATGATTTAGTACATTACTTTGGCTAGCACAACAGTTTTGGACAGCACTCAGATAAATACAGGTATGTGAAATGTAGTGAAGCGGTTATATTTATGCATTTTTTTATTATGGTGAACACTACCAAATGAAAAAAAAAAGGGACAAAAAGATAATAAAGTTTTTATATAGTTTAGACCTTTTGTAAAGATAGGGCTCCATACAATGTACAATGTCTAAATTCTTTATACCATAAAAATCAACGAACTTTGTTAAACACACTATTCTGGATAGCCTAATTTGCATTAACAGACATTTGCAATAGGGAAATATATTCAAGCATGCCACGTGGTGGTCTGAAAAATCAAACCAGTACACATTTATATATACAGCATCACTCAGTACCTGCTCAAATGAATGTGACGATTACAGGATCTAACGTCTTTCACTACAAACTTTTTTTCTTTTTTTTTTTTAAAGTGACCAATAAAGGCAGAAAACAGGACTCTTAAAATATTTCTAGTTTCAACTGACTTTTAAAGCATTTTGTATAGGAAATAAATGTATATTGCACAAACAGTGAAAGCAAATGTTCCACCAAACATCTCTGTTCCAGGTGGTTGGACAATACAACTCTAGTTAGCTACACAAATTATGTAATTTAAAAGGGTGTGTGGTCTCTGCAAATGGTAAAGCTGTGAAAACACTGTACAAGAAAATCTGGTACATGAAAAATTAGAAGGGAAAAAAATCCAAACTTAAATCTTAAAGAAAAACTGAGTATAGGACAAAAATGGGAATTGTGGCACAACAAAAACATTATTGAGTAACTGTCGTCTGTGAGAGCTGAAAGCTTTTGTTGATGTAAAAGTGTTTATGTACAACTAAGGCTTACTGGTTAAATATCTGAGGCGTATCTGGCCTTGAATACTTTCCTTATTATGCTGTGGCTGTAAACAAGATTTCTCAGTCATTTTATCTTCTCAGCAGCTGCATTTTAACAGAAACAATGATCTTGATACAAAAAACCACACAGGTAAGAGGGTGTTTGGCAGGATATCTGAAAATGACAGTCTCCGAAGGATCTTCCCATACTTCCAGTGACTGCCATACCATGGTCCACTGGAGTTACTAGTGATGTGCAATACCATTACTTGCTGCTGTAGTAAACCCTTTATTTGGAAAGTTTGCTTATAACTCTGATCAAGGCCCCATTTTCATCTTTTAGCCTCTGGTTGTCTGCCTTCAGGTCTGGTAGCATCTATGAAAAATGAAACATGATGGTTATTTGGTGTTACACCCCAAGTAAAAGCAGCAAGACTAGACAAGGACTGTGAGTAAAAAACTTTATTCAGCTTAAGTATCTCGGCAGTTCTCACACTTCATATTAGCAGTTCAGAAAAATCTCCCCTTTTAGCATGATACATGTAAGGGTTAGAGATTAGAAGTTTTCATTTACTCGGACTAGATGCACTAAAACTCAGTGGTGCAGATGACCAGCCTCTGACAAAAGCATTTATAGTAGCATGAGGAAAGTAATGAAATACTTCAAATTCCAGGGGGGAGGAAGGGGGACAGGGTGAAATTAACTACCAACAATTTAAAGAGGCTTGTCTATACTGCACTTGCAGAGTTTCAAAAAAACATGCTGCGGCTAAGCATCTCTACCACCGTGCTCTTGGATGATTTCATCCTGATCAGATACAGTGTGATTCAGCTTGTTAGCTCATAGCATTAATCCTCCAACCACTTCCAAACTCATGTTGAAGCACACATCCTGTAGTTTGAGATCATGTCCCTGAATAGCATAGTTCACACAAGATCAGATCATCGAAAGAGATCACAGCAACACCAGGCTACATACTCAGGCAGACAGGTTAGGGAATGGCAAGTTACGGCTGCCAAAGGAGATGGGTGACACACAAGCACAAAACCTGCAAGGCAGAAGCCAAATGAGCTGAGAGTAGGACTGGATCAGATAGGAAAGGAGGACAAGTCAGGGCACAGAGGTTGGTACTGGGAAAATTCAGTTTTCCAGAGAAACCAGAAATTATCTCAGCAGTTCTCCGTATCTACATTCACACACTGATAACAAACCACCTATCACACTCATGGCTAAATTACACCTATGGATTCTAGCAGGGGTTTTACACAGGAGGTAACAGCCTGTTCCTGCACAGTGGTTACTCAGTAACCTCAAGTGCAAGTGTATGCAGGAAGTCTAAGTTCAGCTACCAACGTATGTAACACCTGTTACCCTATTCTTCATTATTTTCTTGGCACTAGTTTATTTTCATTTTATTCAAGCAAAATTATAATTTCAACCCTATTATATTCAGAACATTATAATGGAATAGAAAGAACTGAGAAGTTTAAAAATGCGGGATTAATTAACTGCACACTAGAGCCTTCATTTATACATCTCCTTCTGTCCACACTGACTTCACTGAACTGCAGACCCTTCACAGTGAAACACGATGGTGAACTGAAAATGACTGAGATTGTAGATCTCTAGTTTATTTCCCTGCAAATACCAAAGTATGTGAAAGGAAGTTGACAGGAGATCTTAAGAAGAAAAAATGTGGTCTCTACAATTAGAGTAGGCAAAAATCATTCTGCTATCCTTGATTCCAGCTCTGTTTTATGGTGGAGCCTAGGGGAAGCCACTTAAGTTGAGCTCTTTAGAGTCACAGGCAAGCTTCCTTATACTCAAGTGAGAGCTATGCTCTGAACAAAAAGAGCTGTAAAATGCTGATTACTTTCAAAAACCATGTCAATATGTTTGAAATTGGGCAACACTAGTGATCTTTTTGCAATTTTCAAGCATTATTGTTTAAAGTTTTCTAAGCCGTAAAAAATAACTACTGTTGTCCAACATAGGGGCCATACCCAGATAATATGCATGTGTCTGCAAACAATGGAACAGCAATTTTTTCAAGCAAACCAACCAAAACCCTTCCTTCCTCCTTTCCATTCTGCTACAGATTTCATACAAAAGGTACTGGGTGAAACCACAACAGCCCTCATCTAGCCATGCACAGGGAATCAAGGGAGTCTGGTTTTGTACTGGTTAAATAGGTACCTCAAGAAATAGTGTTGTGTGTGCATTCCAATGAAACCTCAAAGTAAATCCAGGAATGTCACAGTCCTCTTTCAACTTACTGAGTAGGGAGGGAGCTGCAGCCCATAATGGTTAATTACATAGAGACAGACCCACAGAGAGGTAGATTTTCTGGTGAACTACTTTAACAAAATCCACTGTTCAAAATTAGAGCTTTAACATAATCCAGTACCATTCCTTATCTGCAAATCTCTGTAGGTAGATTTTAATCCTGATTCAATTAATAGATAGAATAGGTCTTAAGGAAATATGTTCTCTTTTGTTGTGAGTCTGCTAGAGAATAGGGGAAGACTGGTAGGAGACAAAACGGTTGTATGACAAGATAAAATGGCACTGAGCTGCACTAGGAGAGGTTTATATTGGACAGTATGAAAAATTTCTTCACCAAGACGGTTGTCAAGCAAGACTGCCCAAGGAAGTGGTGGAATCACTATTCCTGAAAGTATGTAAAAGATGTGTAGATGGGGCACACAGGGACATGGTTCAGGGGTGGTTGTTGGGGTATTGGTTGGATTGGATGTTATCAGAGGTCTTTCCCAACAGAAATGATTCTATGATTCTGTGAATAGCAGGAGATTCATCAGGAAGGATAAGCACAAGTAACCTAAAATACTTACACTTCTCATCTATACTAATCCCCATATACTTTAAACAACTCTCTTAGAGCAGTGCATTTCTGTGGGTACTCAAACTTCTCGTGAGGTGACACCATACACCCTCAATGTCAAGAGGGAGGAAAAAAACCCCTTTGCAGTAAATTCAGTAAAATTACAGTTACATACTGCACTTTGAATTCCAATTTGCTTCTCACTAAAATAGTGAAGTATCTTCCTGTGATGAGATTCTAGCATAAGATTAAAAATGCACTGTTTTGTCTACTTGTATCATGACTAGCTAGTAACTTTGCAGAGCTATCATTCAGCAAATAATGATTCAATAATCATCTGACATATGTGGAGCCATCTCAGATCCGTACAGTAATAATCATGTCTGTGTTTGCTGGAGGATTTAACAGTTTGTACATACAAAACAACTTGATGAATAAAGATTACAAAAAGCTCATGAACTGTTGAAGAACCTGTTCAGATTACTCAGGCACACTGCTATTGTTAACCTACCATCATACTGTCAAGGCTCCCTGCTGTGTTTCCATTGCTTCTCTTTTGCTGGTCAGGCTACTCAAGCTCCACAACCTACCATTGAAAACTCCTGCTATGGAGAGGAATACTGAATGGTTTTCTGTGGTTAACACCCCAAATGGCTTACCATGGTTAAAGGAATGCCAGTGCTAGCAAAAAAGACAGTATGGCTGCGCAGCTGTGGACAGCAGTCATTAGATTAGCTCAGCTGTGTTGAAAAACCACATTGTTTGCTGAGGCTGATGTAAGATGGGCTGCCCTAAAGGGACAGCTCTCCCTCCTCATGCAGCAGTGTGCTCCTGCTGCTTTCTGCACAGCCAATTTAGTGATCCAACAATACTGGGGTGAGATGGATCAAGTACTATTATGAATAAAGGGATTTGTTTTCAGCCAGGTCAGTGAGCCGACTTAACTTGCTCAGTAACGGTTAACATAAGGGAGCATTAAGGAATGCAGGGCCTGGATCAGGAGCACCACATCCTAATGTTAGTCCAATTCCAGGAAGACATCAAGCAAAAGGATAAACCTCCTCTTTATTTCAGGCCTCTTAGTGGGGAAAACCTGAGATCAGATTCCGAGCAGAATGTACACACACTCATGGCCTTCCTTTTTAAGTGGGAAGGGGGGTAGATGAAAGGAAGCAGTTTAGCAAGAGTCACTGTGCAGAAGGTTGGTTTATTTTTTTCAACTACACATTTTAAAAGCTCACTGTAACCTCCAGCCTGGACACTTGTTATATTTGAGAGGAAGAAAGGCATATAGATTTGGTGTAGAATGAAACCACATTTTGATCCTCATGTAAGTTTTGAACCTTCCATGGGTTTCTGAAACAGCCCTGCAATAAGACTAAGAACAGCAGACTAGAACTTTTTTCCAAGATAAAACTCAAAGCAGTTCATACCTTTATCAGAAGGGGTCTGAACCAATCTGACATACTAGGCAGAGTTTTTTTGTGTCTGTGATTTTACAGTCCATGCATTGTAGGACTCTCACTGGAATGCCTATATATATAGCAATATAAATCAATAATCTTAACTCTGCGCTACAACTGGATGTTTTAAGTTGTCTAGGTAAAAATAAGGATTAGCAAGACCCAAATGGGAAGTTAATATTTGAAAACAGTAATCAACTTGAAATTCCAATAGATTTCTGAAAAACCAATGCTTCGGTCCCCTCTGAAACACTGAAACACACAAATGTAAGAAAAACGGTTGCTACTGCAACTGTTCAGGAATGCACAGTACTGAAACCAGTTCTCAAACACTCTTTTGTTAAGACTAAACTTTTATCAACTCTATGCACTTAAACCAAACTGCAGTAAGAAAGCTCAAATCTTAGTTTCAATTTGTTAGAAAACTAGAGGCAAATCTATTTGAGCATTTACACAAACATCAAAACAAGAGACTGACTTTTGTGTATCCTCATGCAAACTCAAATCCTTTCAGTTGTTGCCAAGGTTTTAACATGTCAAAGGTCTCCTGGATCCTTGCCAATGACAAGCTTCAGTGCTAGCAGGGACAAGACCACATCATATCAACACATCTGCGACACCTCTAGCTTGTACACTGGGCACCATGCTTAAGCTTTAGCCACACCTCCAGAACCGAGCAGCACTGAGTCAGTTTCTGACACACAAGTGTTAATAGCAAAATTCTGCTCAAGCACAAACTGAATGTCAACACCTGCCTGGCTAAACAAAGGAGAAGGAAGAAATTACAAGTCCACAGAGCGCAGTTGCCTACAGGACCCTGACAACTTGGCAAGCACTCGGGTCAAGGCCCTATTCTCAGTCACCAGTCGCTCATTTATGTGTTTTAAAGATTGAATCTGCTTTATTTGTTGCAGGTTCTGCAGGAATCAAAGAAATAGGAGTGAAAAAGAGAAAAAAACCCACATGTATATTAGATGAGCAGAACTGAAAGAAAACTTAGAAGAGACAGTCCTGTTTAAAGTAAATAAGCCGCTGTGAAAGGAAAGTATCAAACAAGTGGCACATTCTTGAAAAGCAATCTAAGTACCAGTAGTGATTAGTCACAGCTTTCCAAAACAGTTCAGGATGCATTAACAATGAGAGCTATTCCTGGAATTCTTCACTTAACATCCTAATTGCACAAACTGAATCTCCCCTGTACATAATGACACATTTAACATATACTTTTTAACGACTGTGCAACAAACGATGGGAAGAATATTTAATCTTTAATTCAAAACTTTCACTTATTGTCTATTGAAAGCAAACTTTTGAAAAAAGCAATATATTTGCATTCTCTATTTTTATCAGAAGCCCAACTTTCCCTAGAATCTCACATCCTGTCTTCCACTCGTAGGCAAACAATTATTTTCCTCTACAATAGTTTGTTTTTTCTGTCTTTCACTTCTGAAGACCCCTCAAGGAATCACAGACCTTGTGTCCTCCCTTACAGCAAACTATCTTGGTCTGAATCCAAGAGAGCCAGAGGCATCACAGTTGCTCTTCTGCCTGTCAGTTTCAATTATTTCAACAGAACTTGGTGCATGTATTTTAATGAAAAGTACTTGGAAGTTAATGCCATTTCCAAGCACCAGAGGGAGCTCAAAAATGAGCTTAAAAGGAAACTTCTTATTGATCAGTGAGAAATATCAAATGTCAAAATAATGGTGCTTTCACATTCCACTTAAATTGTATGAGTTTGCTTGGCCATGTCCAGTGTTTGTATCAAAGGACATAATAGAAAATAAACCCACCCAAATTCTCACCCTTCTTAATCGTATCAGAGGGTTTAACATTGATAAGGAGGACTGGTTAAAAAAACCCAAACAAACCAGAAATTAAATTTATTTTAAAAAGTACATTGCTTCTGACATTCACTTTATACATAGTTGAAAAAAGCAGAAATCAATATGGTGTTACTTATGTATCAGTGGCTCAAATCTATCTACTGCATTTTGTTAACTAAAACCTGATTCACACTATATAAACAGAAGTTTTTCTTTTGATATTTTAACATGCCATCTAATTAATAAAAAAACGAGATAAAGATTGAAACAAAATTTAATGCCTAAATATCTATATAATTATATGCTATCACTATTTAATAATAATTATTTTAATAATAGTAATTAGTAAATAAAATGAGTATCACGTCAAAATTGTAGACTGCAGTTCCATCTTGATTAGATGAAGGTATGTTTCACTCTAACCTTCTCTGAATGTTTCTTGTTAGCCATGTTATAGAAGCCTAGAACTCAGCACCTTCTTCTCAATCGTACACGTACAGCTGCTTATGCCAGCACAGCAGCTTCGCTACAAGCTGTGTGACAGGAATGACTCTGACATGCAGCTGTAACTTGGTTATTTTCTAGTGAAATTATAGAGACCAGTAATACTGCCAGACTACGTCTCACTGACATAATAATACACTTTGTTATTAATAGTGTACTAATTTACTTACTTTCAGTTCCTCTTCCATTTCAGATATCCTTCTTTCTAGCGCTCTTCTTTCCTAAATCAGAAGATGTGTGTTAATGCTGAATAATACAATGCTTTAAAAATTAGAGCTTGTAAATACTGTGGTAACAGTGAAATACTTCAAGTTTCAAAGATCATACAACCAAAAGCATAGTGTGGACAGGAAACTTGTGAGGGCAGTGATATACAGAAATTTGGTCAATATGGAATTTTAATATCCAAGGAGGAAGAGATAGAGAAATTCATGTCAAGTCCTACAAAACATACCCCTTCCATTTCACTAGTTTAGAAAGGTTTTAAGTTTGGATTGTTTGGACTTCTTTTTCATGAGCTAGGCTTTTGTAAGACCTTAATATCCAAGAAATGCAGAAAATTACCAGAAACAAACAAGAATATTAAAAGATACAAGCACAAAAGCATAAGCTTTCACAGACAAACAAAGGTAGCTGAAACTTCTGTCTCAGCTCAGTGGCATCTGTCCACACTCCAAACTGCAACCTAGTGCTGATAAAACTGACATTACAGGACTTAGCTCAGTACCAGAGAAATCTAGTTACGTGAGATCAGCTGCTTCTTGAGAAAATGGTTCCTGAATATTTTCTGCATTTCTCGTATAGTTTAATTTTCCTTTTATTTCCCTTTTTACCTGAGAAGCAGGAGAAATTATCCTTCGTTTAAGAACTTGATTGCACTGATTATATAACCAAGCCAGCTTACGGAAAGTTAGCTTAGGGTATTCTATACTACACTGCAGTCTGCAGTGCAGGTACGTTTTTATTTTGTTTAAACCTATTTTTCAACACATCTGACAGATGAGCAGCTAATGCAGTAGACTTTGGGGTTTATAGCTTGATTGCTTGCTTTCCTGTGTCAGACGATGCAGTGTTTCTCATTTAAAAGCAGCTGCAGTTATCAGTACTCTACATTCAGGTTTTTCCAGAGGGTGAGAGGCAAAAGCAAAGATTATTGCGAAGTGGACATATGCATCTGCATACAACGGTGTTACGCAAACAGCAAGCAGCATTGACTGAGGTGTGTAAAACTTTGGTTAGATCATACCGCCCAGTAGATACTGACTCTTGCCGGACACCTTTCAGATATAAATCATTTGAATTTAGTTTAATCACAGTGCAGTTACACCCCAACATTTTCCCATTATAGCAAACAACTTTAATTTTTATCAAAGTAATAAATATATTACTGCAGTTGTTACTACTCAATGTACTTAACTCCTTCAAGCTAAGACTTTTTTTATAATGACAGTAATGGGCATAAGTACCAGAGAGTTAATGGATGTAAGTAACTAACAAAAATCCCACACGGTCTTACAATACTTAGAATTGTATCTGTTACCTACTAGTTTTAAAGAATAACATATATTATGTGCTCTGACATTAGGCAATATTCAACAATTATTTTAATTACCAGGAGATGAATGATCAAATAAATCTCAAAATTTCAGGTGTCTAGAAATTCTTAATCCTTTTGAAGCATTTGCTTAACTAGCATGTTGAGCTTGTCTATTAGCAATAAAAACCAATTCAGTAAAATCTTTAATTGACTTTTCATACTTCACATTATACAAAAGAAACAAACAGACTGGTCTAGATATAATAGTCTTTATAAAACTGTTTTTTTCCTATTAGATGAAGCTATGCTCCTCTTTTCTTGAACTGCTTACACTTTTAGGAACTGGCTTGAGGGATGCCAATGAAATAACACGCTGTAGTTTCACTGAGAAGATTTGCCAGTACTATTTGATTAGTTCCTGGACTCAAAGAAAGTATTTGAAATCTATGAGGTCTAAAATTTTATTATATACTTCCTCAACTCTGTAAGGTATGACAAGGAACATTTGTAACTCACCAACAAAAAAAAAAAAAAAAAAAAANCCACTCCCAAAAAAAAACCAACAAAAAACCCCATGATAATCTCTCATTTTATAAAATACAATAGCTCATTTGTATTTATCAAAGCAACTAGGAGCCACAGGATTGTGCAGTGAGAATGAGGTAAATGGATATACATATACAAAAAACTGACCCCCCCTGCCCCGAGTTATAAAATTTTTAGTAAGTAAAACCAGATGTACATGCCTACATATATTTGTATATTCAGTAACACAAACAAATACACCTCTTCAAAATGCAAATTGCCTGAAGAATTCTAGCTGAAGAATTCTAAATTTGGGAAAAAAGTTGTTTAAAGGTACCTACAGTTTTCTGAATTCTAATCCAGACTGAAACCTGGAAGTTTAAGTTTTGGTTTTAAGTTTTATTACGACGTCATACAAAATTCTGCTAAGGGCTGTTAGCATATTTAGCAGAGTGACAGGTGTTAAAGAAACTCTTATTTTTGCCCATGTATTGCTAGGACCTTGCATCTATGCTCTGATCTGTACCACCATCCCCATGGAAATAGCCCCTTTCTGGTAAATGGTTTTCAAATGAACAATATTGACAATGCATCACCAAGCCACATCATGGAAACCTACTTCTGAAGAGTGAATTCAAATAAAATTCAAAGCCAGTATTTTCTGAATTTTACTACTGTACAAATCTAGGCTTAATACATATTCTCATTTTTTTCACTGAAAAAGGAGGTTCCAGCTTGAAAATGTCATAGTCCAAAGATGCCTTCAGCTCTTTCTCTGTCGGCCTTTCTCTTACGATTTTTCCTCACTACCTTACTTTTGCCCTCTCCTCTTCTCTATGTAATTTATATAAACATCTTTAGTTTTATATATTCTTTTTAGTGAAGTCATATACTTGGAGAAGTATACTTAGAAAAGCTCTACAATTTCTTTTAATTTTTGCATTTTTATTGTTACATTACACATTAAAAAGGTGTCTTTAAAATTACTTTTAAATGCTAAATTTGATAAGCTTATTTCTAGAGATCAGCTCTTGACGACTAGCAGCTGAGAATCCTGCTTCAGTCACTTTCAAAGTGAAACTTCAGATTTAAACAACACAGAAAATACAATCACAAATATATTCCTCATTTAAATTCCTGTCTGAAAAGAAGTGTGTAATTATAAGCAAGATTCAGATGTATAAATTTTGTGTAAATCCTGTTTCAGCCATGCGGCATGTAAGTTAGACACATACATCACCAAGTTAATTATTTTACCCACTAGCTTTAATACTAATACATTTAGGAAAAATAACATTTCTGAAAGACATTTTGCTGTTGGACTGAATGTCTTAAAAAAAAGGAGTGCAAGAATTTCTAATAAAGCCAGTTGTTTTAATGCAACGGCCTGTTTTGGGAGAAAGCCAACCAGTAATTTAAAACTGAAATAATGTCTATCTATGCAGTACTCCGTGCATTACCTATGAACCCACACAGTAATGGATGCAGCTACATCTATTAAATAATTAAATGTCCACTTGTGTGGCCACGCTAGCAAGCAAGAAACCAATTAAATTTGCTGCTGAAACCTTTCTACTGATGAAATCACTGCCCACACTAGGATGCCAAAAAAATTAAAGAGAGAAATAGGTGCTAAATGGCAGCAATTAACTGCAGAGACTATTAAGATAAAGATAATGAAACTTCGGGACGTGCCTAAGAGTATTTCTACATCTTCATGTGCTCCTATAAAATCAAAAAAGTGGTTTTTTATATACTGGATAGTTTTGTATAAATAAAAACTTGTTTTTGAAACCTAAAATACTGGAAAATCAATATAAAAGGCTAATGAATATGAAATTTACCAGGGATAAATAAACGTTTACCACATCACTTCTTACTGTCAAAGTCCAATTTTTTTTCCCCTCTTTGTCTCTAATCTGTCACTCCAGGATCAAGGGAGAAGAAAAGAACACGTGGTGTTCAGAGTCATTAAGGAAGCCAAGACCACCACAAAATCAATGTAGTTTGCTTCACACTGCTGTGAAACTTAACTTTTACAGGGTTGGATTTTAAATTAGCATGAAACTACAGCCTAAAATTATCATGTGTCCAACTTCTGAAATAATTCCTGTAGTCTATCTCACATATGAATTCACTGCATGACTTCTTTCCCATTGAATTTAGGACAGTCTCTGACTCTGATGCCCCTCTTCCCACACTGTTTACTCATTCTTCCACTTTCTCCCCCTGCCCCAGTATCATATTCTCTCTGGAAAAAGTTACAGTACAAGGAAAGAGGCAGATAAAGATAATTTTATATTGTTAGCAGGCTTAAGGTCTCATGTCTGTGAGGCAGAAACAGCTATCCCATTATCAACAATAATCGGTGCCTCTGGAAAGCTCTGATGGAATTAACTTCCATAAATCTTGGAAATGTGTTAGAAGATGAGACACAATGAATCTGCTTAACCCTCTGGAATGCCAACATTGTTTTGGATGAGATGGAACAAGTGGCAGATCCCTGGAGGGCAGCAGAGTTTAGAAATTTGTTATCACCAACAAACAGGCCAACTAAACTAAAGGCAATTCCTAAGAGTAATTCCATCTCACATTCACTGCCACTTTGAAACCTAAAATCCTCAAATCCTCTAAAAAATGCAAGTTTTAAGAAAGGCTTCTGTTCCTACTAAAATATATCCAAACCAGGGGTTGCAAAACAAACGAAAACAAAGCTTGAATTGGAGTACTTAAAAGTTCTTTGGCAGAAACTCACCCTTTTCTCCATTTCCAAGAGTGATCTGTCAGCAAATCTTTCTTGTCTCTGAAATACAAAATTGATGAAGACATTGACATGTGCTTTGAAACAACACAGAACTGAGGAAAAAGAGTAGCTCATAGCCTGGGGTGCTTCTGGTTTACTATCTACATTGTTGGCTAAGTACATGCTTTTTTGTTTTATACAAACCTGAGTGGTCTTCTCCAACTGTAGCTTAAGATCTGTAAGTTCCATGTTGGTGTCATGTAACTGTGCTTTCAGTTTTTCATTTTCAGCTAAAATCTGTTCATAAAGCTAAGAGAAAATATTTGTTACAAAATATCAGATTAGCCAAGAAACTTTAAAAGTATGATTGAACCACATGTAAAGTTAACAAATACATTAACAGTCTAAGAAGTAAAATAAAGATGTTTAAAATTAGCAAGCACTGTAAGGAACTGTTACTAAATATTTCTAGAAACAAGCAGCTTTGCATAGGGAGCATACAACTTACCGTAGACATAATTAAGCCATCTTTTTCTCTTCAGACTTCACAGATTACACCACCACAGTAAACTTTTCAACAAACTCCTCCTCTATTTTAAAACAAGATCTAAACATATTTTTACCTTCTATGTTTTACCTTTTACCTTCTTTTAAGCTAGCAAACATATAATAAAAGGCTTCACATATGTGTACATCAGTTGTAATGATACTTTTCTTATGATAAATACTATAATATTATTTTTTTATTTGATTGTATCTTGGCTCCTCTGGATTCCTCCCTTGCCTCGAAAAGTACAAAAGCCAGAAGCTGTTTCATAATGTGTATTTTTCCCCACTGTAGTGGTTGCTGTGCTTCTCCTTTCAGCTGAGTTACTTTAAGCAGCATTTCTGATGCAATGAGAGACTACTTGCACACAATTCAAGAAAAGCAGTAATAAAGTTCTATTTTTGAACCAAACTTATTGGATCAGATACCTTCTTAAAATCAGGGCTATCTTCTTTTTCTAGTCTACTGCAGTATGGTTTTCGATCTTCAAGATAACTCTGTGACCCCGATCGCCCCTGCGCTGAATCGTAACGATCACCTGCAGACATGCTGAGTGATCCCGTATCATATCTGTAAAAGAAAAGTTCTGATCTTTCTTTGCCTTTGCAGCCAAACTGAGACCACTCACTGTATCAAACATTTTGAGTTTGCTGCTACCCAGCTGAAAACAACCAAATGCAATTATGTATTTTAGTTAGACCACCGTCTTCTAATTTGATGCAAATTTCATTTTTACATTCTCCGGTACTTCAAGATTCTGGATGAAAATGTTTTCAAATTGCTCAGTCTGGAGAGCAATGCATGCAGAGAAATATTTTACATGTAACTGAATTAACTAATGCAAGCAAATATTTACACGTCTTAAAATACTTTATACTAGATTAGCTTAATTCTTCTTTATTTATAAAGAACATACTTTTTTTAAAGTGTGTTAGTTTATTTGAAGTGTTTTAAAAAACACTAGATGAATGGCCTATATGAATTTTAAGTTTTATTAAAAAAAACAAGATTTCAGAACTATTTGCTATGAATTCTAGTGAACAGAAGCACTTGATGAAACAAATCTTTAGTAGTCTTTATCCTAATAACCAAATAACAACCAGCATTAATAAAGTTAAGAGTAATTTCACACTGTTTACTCTTCACTAATCATGTGTTAGAGCAGTTTTATTTAACAGATTTTCACCAGTTAGAACATAATAAAATTCGATAATTAAAGCGAAATTCCAAAAAGAAATTAAATCTTTTTTTTTTAAAAAATATTATTTCAGCATTTACTTTTTAACAAATCTTAAGGAAATATGGTTTTCAGAGCCTGTATTTTCTTTGAGGTTACATAGAAAATTTTCAGTAGGTTATTCTAAAAGAGAGGCAACAAAAGCCTCTTGTCTTCTTTGTAAAAGCTGGGTCCATGCTGAAAAATCTGTAGGGCAGAGAACTTCATCCACTACGTTCTATGAAATGCCCAGCCGGCCTTCAGTGCACTATGAATACGGAGTTCAACGTATTCCCCAGCATGGAGTATTCCACCCACACATGGCAGTACTGTAGCTTTACAATCATACTTCATACAAAACATAAGTATCATCACAGCTTTTAAAGCTCAATCCAGCTACTGGAGTTAAGCTGAATTTGTACATAAAGAACTTAAAATGACAACATGAGGACAGAAAGTGTAACAATTCTAAATTAATTTGTTTAATTTGCACGTACCTTGAAAGGCTGTCACTCTGAGGTGCGGAGAGGTAAAAAGAGAGAAGAAGAATGGATCGGTCAATAATTTAATTAAAATATATAATGATCTGTGAACAAATACAACTAAACACTTATGTCAAATGCACATGCTATCCACCAGTATATATTATCTGAACTGTGTCAAGCTTCACTTTTGTTATGTCCAGAAAAGAAAAGAAGTATGTGCTAGAATGCACTTGCCAAAATATGATTTACAAGGATGTTAACGTAACACTCTAAAAGTCTGGAGTGCCTTGAACAGTGGAGTCATTTCAGCAGTTGGTGCATTCGGGGTTTGCTTCCCTGTTATCAAAGGCATCAGAACAGTGTTCCTCAAATTCACTGTTCCTTCTTTCTCTTCTTTAACATTAGCTATAATGTTTTAAACATGATGACTTCAGCTCAAAACAATAAATTAAGATACAGGATCATGGTTTCAACATAGCGTGACTGGAAACAAGTGACTACACCGACAACACAAGGAAGTACTTATTAGACTTAATTTAAACAACATAGTAAATATTGTCCCTGTGGAGTCACCTGGAATGAATGAATAAATGAAAGTAATATAAAAAAATGAAACTGTCATTATTTGACAAGTGAAACTTAATTTAAAGTGATGACTTAAGAGTGAGGGAGTGTCCTCTAAGCATTACATCAGTCATACAAGCCTTTTTCCCCTCTAGGTGGTCAATACGGATTCATAATTTCTTCCAATTATTATTCCAATCTTGAGTGAAGACATTTCAGTGAAGAAACTCTACTGATGTGTCATCACCTGGACACCCTCCAATGCTGTTCACCTAGCAGTGGCTGAAGCCTCTCCCATAGGTGGTTTTCTGGGGGGGGTGGATGCATCTTGCTTGGTTTCCTTTTACAGAAGGAAACTATTTTTTCAGTGTATGGAGGAAAACAGCCACGTTCTCCACAATACACTCAATTTCCCCTTTGACACCTTGAAGTGCACTTACTGCACAGAGGATATCAAAGGTACATGCTATAGCCTAATCACTCCTGGTAAACCATTGCTATTTTCTGTCAAGAGCATGAATAATGCTGTGAATTAAGAGACTTTGAAGAATACGCCCCAGTTAGTCCATAAATTATAAGCTAATCACAGTCGTAGTATCTATTCAAATTACTAGAGTTTTGTTGCAATGCATCATACTTAAAAACTGGCTTCACAGAAACACTTCAACTACCAAAGAAATCTTCCAATTTCCTTATTTTTAAGTGGCTATCCTACAACTTAGTTAGTTTTAAGACTATTCTTCTAGCAGGAACACCAATTTCCTTTAAGTAACAACACGGCATTTTTTGTGCTGATTCAATAAATTCTCTGGTCTTAATACTAAAAAGCCTAAATAAAATTAGAGAGCAACCTGAAACTGTCAAAAGTGCTTAGCAAAGTCTGACTTCTCTTTAATAGCTTTCCTTTATGGACAAATGATCATCTAAGGAGTCAAAAGACAGTTCTGAAGAACAAGAAAGCACAAACTGAAATCTTACAAGACAGTTCTTTCAAAAACCTCTGGCAAGAATAAGATAATGATTTTTCCAATTCCTTAACATTTTCAGGCTAGAAATCATTCTTGTCTAAGGTCCACTAATTTTCTCTGTAGCATGCACCCAAACCACATCCACAACTTCTCTGGGC